>JAJQOW010002675.1:0-14129 GCA_037975125.1 Latrodectus hesperus
TTCCTATTCTAAACCTATTTATGACAGAAGGTATTAATTCCACCAAATTGGGACCTTTTTCTAAACAATCATTCATTAAAGGTGAATTTTTAGCTCTAGCAGAGCCATCGAATACTGGCCTAACTTTCGTTGTTGCGTCTTCTTTGAAAACAGGCCTATTTGGCAAATAGTGTTCAGGATCCGAGCTACCCACTTCTTCTATAATACCTTGTTCCAACCAGTCCTTAAAAATACTTTCGTATTCAGCAATCTCTTCTAACTTCTTTAAGGACTTGACACAATTTACAAGTATTTTCTCAGAAATGTCCTTACAATTTGTCAAAGGGGGTTGTTCTTCTATCCAGGTTAATCGAACTTTGTACCTTCCATCTGAGTCCCTAGTGACTGTTCGGAAAAAATACTCTTTTGCTGATTGTTCTAATTCTTCTCTAGTTTTTCTTTCGGTTGGATCTTTTATACCAAGCGTATCTAACTTCCATAAATCTGAGATATTAGCATCAGTAACATGACAAGATAAAACAGAATTTGTACTGCCCTGATTTTCTATTTCCCATCAAAGTCCAACCTAATCTAGTTTCTACACAAACCAATCCTGATCTAAGTTCTTTTATCCCCCCACTGAGCAGCTAGCTAGCGATATCAGCTCCAATCAACAAATGAATTTCTAATGGAGAATATTGGTATAATAATTGATCATCAAACATGTTTGTTACAAACAAATTTTTTAATCTGTAAAAAGTTATAGGAAATTTATTTTATACTTACGTACAGATGTTTAGATCAATAGCATAAAATCCATTTAAATTTTTAACGATCACACATTTTAATTTATGATAAAAATATCAATATAGGTCATTCATCGTGAAATAATTGATAAAATAATAAAAACTAACAATTAAGTGAAAAATAATTGCGAAATTATCTCTAAGGTTTGGATGTATTTAAAGATGAGACGTTCCATAAGGAGGGCAAGAAAGTTGTCTTTCCGTTTTCGACTTTGCCATTGAATGAAGTGAGTAATACACGTAAATAAGGGTATGATGTGGCTTAGACACGGGTCAGTCGAGAGTAGGAGTATCAGTCGCTGTATGTCAACCGATGTGAATGAACGTATTGCAAGGCTTTGCTTTCACAAATTCAAGTCAGGAAAGTTGTCCCTCTGTAATGAAGATGGCGCTTGGTTTACTAGTTGTAAATGGCTCACTATGAACTGCTGAAACCAGGCCATTGTGGCACCTGAACTCACAGCGATTGCAACAGGTGTTGCTGGAGAAGGATTCAGCACTGATGAATCGCAATGACCGCGGTGCCCTTGTGGGTTAGTGCTTCGTTCTCATTATCGGAAGATAGTGAGTTTGAATCCCGTCTTAACTGAAGATCCGTTGGCTAAATTAAAGGTGACTGGGATACTTTAGGGCGTGTTTGCAGTGTCTTTCAAATGAAATGATACTTCTGTGGGTGGTATTTCAATTATTAGAGGTTTTCTGCATGATTCTTGCTTCAAATTACAAAGACTCCACCCGGCTGATTCTTTCTAACTGGTAGAATCCAATTTAGGGCTAAGTATAGGATAGCATGCTGATGCAACAACAACTGATTAATAGCAAAAGTGTATTGATTTTAGTTGATAACACGAGGCCGCATGTCACCCGGGTGGACAGGAATACCATACAATAATTGGTTATGAGATTTTGTACCCTCCTTACACACC
Source organism: Latrodectus hesperus (assembly GCA_037975125.1). Taxonomy (NCBI): domain Eukaryota; kingdom Metazoa; phylum Arthropoda; class Arachnida; order Araneae; family Theridiidae; genus Latrodectus; species Latrodectus hesperus. The sequence goes on from JAJQOW010002675.1 coordinate 1,712, forward strand.
TGAATTGGCACCATCAGTTTTCAACCTTTTCTGTTCCCTATACAATCATATACTTAAACAAAACCCATCACCATTGAAGCAGACTTGCGCCGCGATCGCTCGGATTTCTTTGCTTCCAAAATCGTAAGGGAATTAAATAGATTTCAATAATTATACCCACAGAAAGATTGAATCTATTTTTTTGTGAGAATGTATGAATATGATATTTCTTTTGTAAGGAAGTAAATAAGTCTAACTTAACTGTAGTAAAAATTGAGTTGGTTAAACTAAGTTTGTCTCTCTCTCTCTCTCTCATATATATATATATATATATATACATACATGTTTGTATATAATATATACATACATACATACATATATATATATATATATATATATATATATATATATATATATATATATATATATATATATATATATATATATATATATATATATATATATATATATATATATATTACTTTTATCATTTTTAAGAAATAAATTCTGAAACTTTTTCATTTTATTCTTTACATCGTTGAATATTTTTATTTTATTAGAAAAATTTTAGAATAAATGAGGAAAATAAAAGATTTCCAAAAAAGAGAAATTACTGCTGATTTTATTATGGTTAAATAATATTTTATCTCGTCACAGTCGTTGAAAAAATTGCTTCAACTTTTTAAAAGTCGCTTTTAAATATTTAGGAATACAAAATTTTATCTGAACGAATAAGTAACTGAACATTTTTGTGTTGCACTTAAATTTTTTTATATTTTAGAATGCATTTCTATTATTTCAAAAATATTTCTCCCAAACAGACTGATTAAATTCCATATATTTATTTATTGAAGATAAAACAAAATAGTAAAATAAGTAATTTTATATTTGGTTCGTGATATTTAGATGTTATAACGTATTACTATTAATAGAAAAAATTTATATCTATTTATTTTATATAATGAATCATATGCAAAAGTTATATTAGTATAATTTTATATTATTATAATTAAATGTTTGGTTAAAATTATTCAACTAAATTACTTTTAAATGACAAAAACAGTCAATATTGCTTAAATATACGTAAAACGATATACTAAATAACAAATGCAAATGTAGTTGGCCAAAAATATGCAAAATTGTACTTTCATGGGAAAATAAAAACTAAGCAAGCATTTATTTAACTAATTATTTTTAAAAAAACAGTCACATACACATTTAAAGTGTTAAAAACTTTATTAAAAGAAAAATAAAATTGTCAATTATTATGCGGTTTTTAAAATTATAAAATATAAGCTTGATTTGTGCTGCGTGTTATGTGTTGAGCTATTGCATTAATTAAACACTTTGACAGCTGGATGATAAACATTTTAAATATCACATTGTATTGATAATCAAGCATTTATTGTTCAGAAAATATAATAATTATGTTAAGTTGCAGTAAGATATTGCACATATGGGCATCCTTCTTTTAAGTTGAAACATTGCTTTGAAAGGGATTTTAGTACGGCGTGTTTAATCATGTTCTTAAACGAATATCAGTTATAAAAATTTTCATACAGGAAATGTTTGAAATAGGATTTTTATATTTTCAATTATTTTTCTTAATTGAAAAAATTTTAATTGAATTTTTTAATTGAAATAAGATTTTTATATTTACAATAAATTTTCAATTATTCATACAGGATTTTTTATCTCCATAAAAACCTTCCTTTGAATGACATTATTCAATGCAATATATATATATATATATATATATATATATATATATATAATTTTATTTATATAATGTATTTTAAAATTTATTAATAGGAGAATTAAAGTTTTGAGAAACCAGTATCATAGTAATTCGGAAATTCAATTTCACCGTGAAAGGTACAATGTGTGTGTTATACTCATAGTTCATCCAATAATATTTTTTCCAGTTAATAAGTGAATGTATACAATGGGTGTAATTGTACTCATGTTAAATATTATAAAATGATATCCCATAGAAGCTCAACTGTAACTATAAGCGAACCATGAATAATTACATTTAATCACTTAAATACCAAAAAAAATTGTGTTTGAATGTTTCTTGAAAATATATTTTATATTTTTGGCTTGATTTTAAATGTTAATATGGACGTAATGAAATAATTTAATCTGAAATATACTTAAATTTTTTCTGAAATTTTATCTCTAAAGCTAGTGTTTTTTATTGTTGAATAACGCAAATTACATGAAAAATTTATTCATTTAAATTCCTATGCATGGCAATACCAGTTCTGGATTTCAAGATCCTTCTAACAACAGTTAAAGTGTTGCTATTAGCTTTAATTTTATAAAAATAAAATATTTAATCAACTAATGTTTCTAAACTTCTACTGTATTTAACAAAATTAATAGAATTTCAAGCAAATATTTTGCATTTTCAGTAGCTGGCTATTTCTGTTACAATTTAAGAAGATTTATTTACCTTATTTTACAAATATAAGCATGTAAAACAATGCTTCCAAGTTTTTGGAAATAAACTCAAGTATTTAGTTTTAAAAAATATTTATTTTGTTTATATTTTAAGTAATCTTAAATCTCCGAAGAATATTATTCTAGAATTCCCAATTAAGAATCTAACATTTCATTAAGAGACGAATAATAAATTTGTAAATCAATCTCACTAATTTTTGACTTCTCTTTCCAGATAAGTTAATAAATGAAAAGAGATTTCCAGTCATGATCCCAATGATGAAATTAATTTTCGGAAGAACTTTCCAACTCTTCCTTCCAGCTCACGAGGGACTTGCAAATCATTTATTTTGAGTGACACATGCTTCCTTCTCCATCTTAGATATTTTTCAAAGAAGCGACAGTAATTCTGTCTCCAAAAGCGGAAGTACTTTCTAATTAAAAGTTTGACTGAAATTTACTCAACCAAAACAAATTCACAAATATTTAAGTATTTAAATAGAGAATTGTTTTATGTGTAATTTATTAGAATTGAATAACTTACTGAATTGTACACATTGATCTACTAAAGAAACAAAGTGGTTAAGTGAAATTTGTAATATATAATAACAAAAGAATAAAATGCTTTATTTACCCCACTATCCAACAGTCTGTTATAAATTTTCAAGAATATATGGATATATTTATAACTGTACACCTTTATATTTTGGTGCATTAGTGATATATTTATTAAACATCTAATTTATTTTTTATATTTAAAATAACGTTTTTATAAAAATGGCTGAGAGAATTCAAGATGACTTTTTTTAAAAAAATGACTTTTGGCTTTTGGCTCTGTTGTCTCTTTATTATGCCTGAATATTTACAAACATAACGCCATATTTTTGCTCGACTTCGCAACCAAACCAGCTTCATTACGTAAATATGTTTTTGCAACTGAAAAAGACTATGATTCTTTAGTTACTTTTTAAAATAAAATTATAGAATTATCTATTTTTATATCGAAATTCAATACATTTACACACACAAAGCAATTAATCATAAAACCCATTACACTGGTGTCAAATCAAGCATACTCGTTGTGCAAAAAAAAAAAAATTACAAAAACTAAGTTAACGGTTTGGTTATGACAGTGCATTAGTTTCAAAGTAAATGAAATTTCTGTATAATAGCAATCTTATACATTTTTATTTTGCTGTGGCATTTAAATCCACAATATTTTTGCATCTATGTTAATGTTACATTTTTTATATTAGAAGAAACTTTCTGATGTACTGGGTGATCAGAGTGAGTCAAACAGCTCATGATATATTGAAGACAATGCCGACCAATGGCTGAGTGGATAGTGTTCCTGACTCTCGAGGTGTGCGTCCCGTTTTAGAATCCCGGTTCGGAAATGGATGTTACTTTCTCTCTGTGTTTCTCTGTCCTATCTTGTGTGATGATGTATGAATGTGGCCCGCCCTGTAAAAGGGTTTGTGGTGGCATGACGCTGGTAATGCTAATCACCTCCATGACTTCGTTCACAGGTGCCCGCTGGGTAACGACAAATGAGTAGCAGTTACCGGCATTGTTGGGGAGAAGAGTTAGTTACCCAAATGTGCCCGCTATCGTAAAAAATATTGAAGACAATTACAATATTTACATGCATAATAATCAATTACAATATTTTTCATACATTTATGAGCGTTTTTCATAATTGTGTATCGTAATATTATAAAGCGAATTCAAATATTATCTCCAATACATTACATACTTTAATTAGTAGAATAAAAATTACCCTCCTAAATCGCAATTCACAAATTTACATCTGAGTAAATTTTGCTTTAAACGTAGAATCAAAAGTATTTCTCTGTAGATTGATCTGAAAAATCCTCATGTAATAAATTAAGTCAGATTCACTTGTTTCGAAAAGGGTATGCTCCCAACCTTGAAAATTAAATTTTGCTGTTCTAAGAATTTCTAGGGATTCCTGAATAAGTTTTACTAATTTCTTTTTCACTATTCACGCTATAAACACAATTGTCCACATAAAAGGATTACAAAATTTTTTGAGTAGTTTCTTTACATTTTATAGGAACATTATTCAAATGAAATTCTAAAGTAGCTGCTTACAAAAAAGGACTTCAAGAAATCCCAAAAACTACACTTCGATGCTGAAAAATTCCTAAATGTTCTTTCGTTTCATTTTGAAACCACAAAAACTTTAAATATGGACTATCATGCTCATGGAGCCCAATCTGTAAAAACGCCTTCTCAATATCAGCAACCACTCAATATTTTCCTATTCTAAATCTATTTATCACAGAAGGTATCCACCAAATTGGGACCTTTTTCTAAACAATCATTGATTGAAGGCGAATTTTTATCGCTAGCAGAGCTATCGAATACTGGCCTAACTTTCGTTGTTGCGTTTTGTTTGAAAATAGGCCAATGGGGCAAATAGTGTTCAGGATCCGAGCTACCCACTTCTTCTATAATACCTCGTTCCAACCAGTCCTTAAAAATACTTTCGTATTCTGCAATCTTGTCTAACTTCTTCAAGGACTTGACACAAATTACAAGTCTTTTCTCAGAAATGTCACCAAGTGTCACAACTTCCAGAAATGTCACAACTTCCATAAATTTGAGATATTAGCATCAGTAACATGACAAGATAACACAGAATTAGTACTGTCCTGATTTTCTATTTTTCTGCTCTTTCCCATCAAAGTCCAATCTAATCTAGTTTCTACACAAACTAATCTTGATCTAAGTTCTTTTATCCCCCAACTGAGCAGCTTGCCAGCGATATCCGCCCCAATTAACAAATGAATTTCTAAGGGAGAATATTGATATAATAATTGATCATCAAACATATGCATAGTATCAGTTTAAAATATTTTATGAGAGTTAAGTTCTTGTAAGTAAGGGGACAATATTACTCTAGAAATATTAGAACAAATTATTTCTTGATCCAGCACCTCAAAATTACAATGATAGCTATTATCTACATTACTTAAGTGAACCAAATATTTTTTATGTTTTTCAGTTCTTTCAATTCCTCCAAACAAACAATGTAAAATAGATTCTTCATTAATAACATCATATTTCATAAATTTTACAGCATATTTCGAAATATAAGATCGCCGCGAACCTGTATCAATGAGAACCCGAATAAATTTATTTTTATTGTTACTGAAAATTCGAACTACTAAAGTTTGTAAATAAACTTGTCGCATACGTGTAGCATTAGTTAAAGAACTTTCAACAGCAATATTTTCTTCTAACGCCTTTTCATTATTTTTATTTTCATTAAATTCTTCATTCATTTTACACATTACAAATAACTGCTGTCCATGGCATTTCCCGCAACTAATTTTATTTTTACAATTACGCGCAATATTTCTGGGTTTAAATGTTAAACATCGAAAACAAATGCCCTTTTTTAAAAGTGTTTCTTTCTTTGTTTCATACGGTAGACTCAAAGCATTTATACAATCCTAACTCATATGAGTTTTACTACAAAACGCACACTCACTGACCTCCGAGTCGACCCCACACGAGTTTCGTCTAGCGCTATTCAATAAATCAGCGGCGGAAGCTCTTCTCCTCGCGGAAGGGGGCAACGGTTTTTTGTTTACGGAAACTTAAGAGGTGGGTTAGTCTATCGTTACCAGTAATTTCGGTGGTGACTCATTCACTATGAGTGCGTTCATATATTTTTAATAAATCGCTAGGGAAGCAAGACTCAATAAAAGGATATTAAAAAATAGCTGAAAAACTATCCTGAGCAACACCTAAGGATCTAAGTGATCCCAATTGCCCTTCTAGAGTGTCATACAGTCTAACAAGTGAATATTTTTGACCCTGAGGATTCGAATTATTTATTACTAGAGCAAGTAGCTCTCTTATGTAGACTTCAATCAACAAATCTTCTCTTCCAAAGCGCTGCTTCAAACACTTAACGACTTCTTCATAATTCTTTCCCGAAGGGGGAAAGGATTCTACTAATTGTCTGGCAGGGGAATTTTTAACTGTTGATTGAATTAAATATTGTAATTTATCATCATCGTCAATATCTAAGCCTTCATGCATCTTTTTAAGCTGACCCCACCATTGGAGCCAATCTTTAATATTACCGTTAAACTGTTTTAATTCTAATTCTGGCAATTTAAATTTCCGGGGGGAATTAACATTTTTGAAAGAATTCTTTAGTGTCAGATTTTCTGCTTTCGGTTTATTCAAAATATTCAATCGTCTCTTTAGTTTCGTAGCGTTTTCTAAGAACCTATCTTCGTAAGCAGTTATTGCTTCGTATTTAGTATCGAAACTATCTTGCGTGCAACTTTTATCATTTTGTAAAATCATTAAAATCTTTCTATCTAATTCTTTTAAATTATCATACTTCTGTTGTAAAAGAACAATTTGTGTTTTTATTATATCTATGTCCTCCTCCTTATTTTTTAATATTTTCAAAGCTTTATTTAATGCTTTAGAAAAATTAGTTCTCATCGATGCTCTTAATTTACGAATGCTATCAACATCCATATCTAACTCTAAATTCTTATCTAATTCTTAAATAATTCAAATAATAATAATCGAATCCCAGCAGAGATGCCAAATTTCGGTAACAATACAATTTCCAAAAGAATCCTAAGTGGTAAGCGAAAATTTACTCTTACCTTAATTCGTCCCGGGATTCTTTTTCAGGAGACATTCCATTTAGACACATAATCAAAGAAACAATCTCTAATATCTATTATCTATTTATTATTAAAAATCATTATAGGAGGACATATATATATTTAAAAGAAATTATTTCGCTACGCACGCATATGCATTCCCTATGGCTCAAAGTATAAAAGTATTCTATTTACATTTTTTCATGTGGGAGTATGGGATCGTAACATGACGTCATCAAATGCTCAACCGGCAAAGAGAGTTATTACTTTCTTGATGATCGCCAAGATTTCCAACATGAGGTTAGTTTTTGCTTACATTGAAAACTTCATCCATATAAATGAAGAAAAGTAAAATAAATTACGAAAATATGCAAATAATTGTTTTTTCTGTCATTTAGTAAAGAAGTTTTACACTGAGAAAAACAAATATAGTTTTTTTGTAAAGCATTGAAACATTGTACTTAACTGTGTGCAGCACAGCTGTGATTACATCACTAGTGATGTAAATCACAGCTGTGGTGATGAATACATTTTAAGACAAATTTTTCAAACCTATGATATAAAGTATAGTATATGTCGATGGTTAAAAATAATAAAAATGAAAGATGTTGAATCCAGACATAACTATTTAATTATTAATGTTACATAAAAATACAATTAAATTAAAATAAGATTTCGCATAAGTAGAACATTGAAAACAAGACTTGACGAACATAAAATATCAGTAGCGAGTGTTCCGCTGCTAACGCTCCATTCCTCCGTGGAGAGCAGACTGGTGAGAAGCGCCTTTGCCTATTCACACCTATCTGGTAAGAAAATTTATTCTCACACCGCGTGCCTTGTATTCATCCGCGTTGTTTACCTTTTTGGTGTTTGTTTACATTTTGCAGCGGGACCACTACAGTAGCCCCCACCAGCGATAGCGAGATTTTTACAAGTAATTACAGATACCGCCTGTTGAAATGCACACGGCGACCTGAGCGTGTAACTGTGGTAGTTGGAATGGCACTTGCAGATGTAGATGATTCCTCTTCTGTCGCTTCCGTCTCTTGTTCGGAATGGGGGACAGGATAATCTTCATCTTTTGCAATGTAGGCGGGTTTAACACGGTCTATATTTACAGTACTTTCCCGTCCGTGAATGAGTAACTTGAAGACTTTATCTCCTCTTTCAATGACCTGGAATGGGCCCTCATAGGGCGGTTGTAGACTCTTTCTTAAAGTGTCTGACCGTAGGAACACATGAGAGCAGTTTGAAAGATCTTTGTTGACGAAGACTGTTCGATGCTCCTGTCGTCGTGGGTTGGATGGTAGCAATTTCAGCATGGTGTCCTTCAGCTTTCCCACGAAGGTGGCTGGATCCGCTGTTTCAGATGATGGACTTAGAAACTCTCCAGGTAGCCGGATAGTCGTTCCGTACAGCATCTCCGCTGCAGTTGCTTGCAGGTCTTCCTTCCATGCAGCTCTGAACCCCAGTAGAATGGTAGGGAGAGTTGAGGTCCATTGAATGGTGCCATGAGCTCTGATGGCCGCCTTTAATTGCCTGTGGAATCTTTCTACTTGCCCATTGCCGGCTGGGTGGTAAGGACTTGTGCGATGTCGAGCAGTACCCAAGAATTTGGTCAAGGCATCGAAAAGTGAAGCTTCAAATTGCGTGCCCTGGTCCGTTGTAATCCGTAGGGGTGGTCCGAATCTTGCAATCCATCCGGCATAAAAGGTTGTAGCCACTGACTTCGCTGTGATGTCAACCATAGGGTAGGCTTCTGGCCACTTTGAAAAACGGTCGACGCATGTGAGGCAGTATTGACACCCTTCAGATGGAGGTAGTGGGCCAACTATATCAATATGTACATGTTCAAACCTGGAGTTGGGTTGCATGAAAGTTCCAAGTCTGCTTTGGGTATGACGTACAACCTTTGATCGTTGACAGGCCAGGCATTGCTGAGCCCATGCTCTTACGTCTGCCTTCACTTTCGGCCAGACAAATCTCTCCTCCACTAGTCTGACAGTAGCTTTAATCCCCGGGTGTGAGATAGAATGCAGACTGTGGAATATCTTTTTTCTATCCACTTCAGGCACGAATGGTCGAATGTGTTTGGTGGATGTGTCACAAACCAGCTCAACTTTAGGATCACCTATTGCAAAAGATTGAAGTACTAGGGAGGATTTATCAGGATGTAATAATAATTCTGACAGTTCCTTATCACATTTTTGGTTATTAGCCATTTCCTGGAAGTCAATTTTTGATGGAGTTTCTATTGTTGCAATGTCTATCCGGGATAGGGCGTCTGCAACCACATTGTCAATTCCCTTCACATGCTGAATATCGGTGGAAAACTGACTGATATAATCCAAGTGGCGTAGTTGTCTTGGCGAGCATTTGTCCTCCTTCTGTCTGAAAGCGAATGTGAGGGGCTTGTGGTCAGTAAATATGGTAAATGGGCGACCCTCCACCATATGTCGGAAGTATTTCACTGCCATGTATGCAGCTAAGAGTTCTCTATCATAAGCACTGTAATTGCGTTGGGATGGTGAGAGCTTCTTAGAATAAAATCCAAGTGGTTGCCACTCCTTGTTGATCTGTTGATGCAGGGCTGCCCCCACAGCTGTATCTGAAGCATCCACAACGATTGCCAATGGTGCATTTAACACCGGGTGATGAAGAGTTGCTGCTTCTGCTAAGTCCTGTTTACACTTTTCAAAAGCAGTTTCAGCCTCAATTGTCCAGTTTATTGTTGATTTGTCGTTCTTTTTGGCACCCCTTAGGTATTCATTTAGAATTGCTTGAGTTTGTGCAGCTCGAGATATAAACCTCCGATAGAAATTTAAAATAGCTAGGAAACGACGTAATTCTTTAACAGTAACAGGCTTAGGAAAATTTGTAATTGCTGCTACTTTTTCAGGAAGGGGAGTGATTCCTTTAGAAGTCACCAGATGTCCCAGAAATTGTACTGAAGCTTGTCCTAAAACACATTTATTTACATTTAGGGTCACTCCATATTCCGAAAATCTCTGGAAGATCCGTTTCAAATGTGCTAAGTGTTCCTCGTCATCCTTTGACGCAACCAGCACATCATCAAAGTAAGGCACACAAAAGTCGAATTCACTCAAAACTTTGTGAATAAATCGTTGGAATGTTGCTGCAGCATTAGACAAGCCAAATGGCATGAATAAGAACTCGAAAAGTCCAAATGGTGTTGTTACTGCAGTTTTTGGAACATCTTCTTTGCGAACAGGGATATGATAATATGCCTTTTCGAGATCTAAGGTAGAAAATACTGTTTTCCCTTCCAACACTTGTAAACAGTCTTGAATATGGGGTACAGGGTATCTGTCGGGAACGGTGACACTATTAAGTCGACGAAAATCACCACAGGGTCGCCAGTCTCCATTTTTCTTAGGCACCATGTGGAGTGGGCTTGCCCAACAGCTTTTAGATGGTTGACAGACTCCAGAAGCTACAAGGAATTCAAACTCTTGTTTTGCAGCTTTCAGTTTATCTGGTGGTAATCGTCTGGGTTTTGAGAACACTGGAGGTCCAGTTGTTTGAATCCAATGTTCCACTTCATGAACAATTTTATTTGGCATAGTATTTGCTTTAATGAGCATAGGATATTCTGCTAGCAATTTGTGGAACTTAGAGTCATCAATGATTGCCTTAACAGCAGTGTAATTTCCTGCATATAAAGTTCCTTTAGACTGTAAGGAGGTTAACGGGTCAATTAAAGCACCATTTTTGATGTCTACTACAAGTCCAAAATGGCGTAAGAAATCTGCACCGATAATCGGTTGAGACACGGCAGCGATGATGAAGGGCCAGTTGAATGTTCTTCTCAGACCAAGATCTAATTTCAGCAGGCGTTGACCGAAAGTTGGAATCACTGTCCCGTTTGCAGCAAAAAGTTGCATCCGCGCAGCTTGATTGCTTGGCTTATGAACAGTATGAGGAACCACGGACACATCTGCTCCAGTATCGATGAGATATTGTGAAGAAGATGTTTTATCCGCCAAATACAGACGTTGAATCATCGCCTCGCCGTCACCCTTTTTAATGGATGACGGCTCTAGCAGTTTTCCGCATGGAAAGAACAGGGCTCTCGGCATTTAGTTGCTTTTTGTTGAAATCTCCTGTGGTACCAGCAGTGTGTTGGATTCTGTGACTGTCTATTTCGGCTTGTAGAGCGCTGTTGACTGCGGTTTCTTGAATGGCCGCGTGAACGGGATTCCAGACGAGAGAGGCAGGTAGTTATTTCACATAACATTGTCCGCAAATCTGGCTCAACTGCGGGAGCTGCGACGGCGTTAACTGAGGAAACACTAGTAGTTGTTGACATAATTCCATCTGCCATTTCGGCAAGCTTATCTAAATTGTCGTTTGAAATCGCCAAAATTTGTTGCACATGGGTCGGAAGTCTTTGTAAGAATAAAGATTTTAGTAGATCATCGTTCATTTTCGTACCAGCCTTGCTTCTCATTTCCAATAGAAGTCGTGAAGGGCGGCGATCACCGAGTTGCATTCCAGATATTAAGTCTCTTAGTCGCTGCGATTCCGAATCGGCATATTGATCACATAGTCGTTTTTTAATAGCGGTGAAAGGGTTAACTTCCGGTGTATTAAGGATGATGTCACCGACCACAGCTAACTCCTCTGGTTGTAAAGCGGAGACAACGTGATGAAATTTTGTCAATTCAGTAGTGACTCCAGCAAGCGTGAATTGGCTTTCCATCTGCTTAAACCATATCTCCGGATTTGCTCTCCAAAATGGCGGTAGCTTTACGGCGACACGTGCTATCTGTTGATTTTCGGTTTCGTTAGGCATGATGTTCTTTTAAGTAAAAATCCAAAAATAATATGTTATTTCAGCGCCACAAGGGATGATAACAGTTGAAAAATACTTAAAAGTTCGTGAATAAGCATGGTATCATGGATGCAATTCGAAAACAAAATGTCGACGATCAGAAGATTCACGTGTTAAATATTGTCCAAAGTCACCATTTATAGTATATGTCGATGGTTAAAAATAATAAAAATGAAAGATGTTGAATCCAGACATAACTATTTAATTATTAATGTTACATAAAAATACAATTAAATTAAAATAAGATTTCGCATAAGTAGAACATTGAAAACAAGACTTGACGAACATAAAATATCAGTAGCGAGTGTTCCGCTGCTAACGCTCCATTCCTCCGTGGAGAGCAGACTGGTGAGAAGCGCCTTTGCCTATTCACACCTATCTGGTAAGAAAATTTATTCTCACACCGCGTGCCTTGTATTCATCCGCGTTGTTTACCTTTTTGGTGTTTGTTTACATTTTGCAGCGGGACCAC
>JAJQOW010002676.1:0-14122 GCA_037975125.1 Latrodectus hesperus
TTTTGTACTTTCCAGAACAATAAATATTGTACCGAGCTTCACGGGTTCGTGTCGATTGAGAGTTGAATAAAGCAACCACTTAATGAACACAAGACTTTTATTCGTAAAAATTTCACAAGGTAAACGAAATTCCCGCTGTAACAATCACAGCTACAATTCGTCAGATAGAATAATAAGAAACAGCTTCTAATCACAGGTCTCAAATACCTCAGACAGAGAACAACTAGCAGTCACAACTAATCGCGCGTATTCACTCACTGACTGTCTTCACAATACTACTCTATTCCATGTCGGGCTGCGGTATTTATACCTGACTTGGCGGAGAAATCTACCAATTTCGCCAAGGTTCTGGAAGCTTCTAGGCTATCTCGAAAAATATTGGTCCTAGAGCTTAGGTGATGGATGTTTCCAGAAGTATCGATTTCTCGCCAAGTCGCCAAAAATCTCGCCAACCGTCGCCAAGTCGCCAAGAATCTCGCCAACTGTCGCCAAGTCGCCAAATCATTAGGAAATCCGCTTTTAAACTACAGCACGTTTAAATACCGCAATTTTTTGCCCAAAATGTGAGAATTTCTGATCTGTCTGAGATATTTTAAGACAAATATAATCATTATTTATAAATTTGTAACATTGCCCCCTCTCAAGGACTGCACGTCCCGGGCAGTACAATCCCCTGATAGGAGACCAAATTTAATATAAGAGAATTTACATTTCAAGAGGATACAGAGCACATTACATACACAAGCAACTAAAAATACAAGAAAATAGAAAAGATTAAAATTATCTATACTATTTACAAAGAGACCATGGTCTACTAATTTTTACTCTACATTACGATAAGGAGCTAATCTATCATAATGTACTACCTTTGGTTTTGAAGAAGATGATTTTCTTATACGAACCACTACGTCGTTCAGTCTTTTTAGGACTGTGTAGGGACCTTCCCAGTTGGGTTGCAACTTTGGAGAAAGTCCTTTACGTCGAATCGGGTTCCACAACCAAACTTTGTCACCTTCTTGAAATTCATGTCCTGTCGCTCTTGTGTCATACCTTGTCTTCATTCTTTCGGTCGTCAGGTTGATTCGGTCTCGAGCTAAGTTATGGACATCTTCAAGACGTGCCTGAAGGTCTCGAAGGTATTCCTCTGGCGATGAAGATGTATCCGGTGGACGACCAAACTGAAGATCACAAGGGAGACGAAGTTCGCGACCAAAGAGCATCTGTGAAGGAGTATATCCGGTAGTCTCATGGACAGCACTGCGATATGCAAGCAGAAACAGCGGTAGCTTCAAATCCCAATCTTGCTGATTTCTGGAAACCATAAGTGAGAGATTATTCAAGATGGTTCTGTTAAATCTCTCTACCATGCCGTCCGATTGTGGGTGTAGTGGCGTGGTCTGCGTCTTGTCTATTCCGAGAATTTGACACATTCCTTTAAACACAACAGAGGTGAAATTTGTCCCTTGATCAGAATGGATTTGTAAGGGTGTGCCGAATCTGGAAACCCATTGATGCACTAGAACCTCGGCTACTGTAGTCGCCTCTTGATCGGGGATTGCAAACGCTTCAGGCCACTTAGTAAAGTAGTCCATGACAACTAGTATGTATTTGTTGCCATTTGAAGATCGTGGTAAAGGACCCAAAATGTCTAATGCTATTCGCTCAAAAGGTGCTCCTACGTTGTACCGTTGCAACCTTCCTCGGCTACGTTTCTTTGGTCCCTTACGTGCCGCACAGTCATCACAAGATTGACACCATTTCTCTACATCTTGTCTAGTTTTGCTCCAATAGAAGCGTTCTCGAACTTTCTGTAGAGTTTTCATTACTCCAAAGTGGCCTCCAGTTGAGCTACTATGCAATTCTTTCAAAACATCTGAAATTCTTGATTTTGGAAGAACAAGCTGCCATTTGAATTTACGTCCATCATCGGATTCCCATTTCCTGTATAAGACACCATTTCTTATATGGAGTGAGTCCCAAAGAGCCCAATATTGTTTAGTCGCAGGACTGTAGGTGGAGATATCCTGCCAACTTGGTTTCATACTGGAAGATTCTTTTAATTCTAAAATTGGATTTATGTCTGAATCTTCTTTTTGGGCTTCTCTAAGTCCTTTATCACTCCATGGGTCTGGTTTCGGTGGAGGTGAAACAGTAACTTGGCGTACCGAAGGATTTATTAACTGATAGTTCTTCTCTACTCTAGAACAATATCGGCAGCTTTCATTACACGGCTTCCTTGATAGTGCATCAGCATTTCCATGAAGAGTTCCTTTGCGATGACGTATTTCAAAGTCAAACTCCTGGAGTCGTTGAATCCATCTGGCAACCTGTCCTTCTGGATTTTTAAAATTTAAAAGCCAGGTTAAAGATGCATGATCTGTCCGGAGCAAGAACTTTCTTCCATAGAGATAATGGTGGAAATGTTCTATTGCTTTGACGATTGCTAGCAATTCCTTCCTGGTTGTACAATAATTCCGCTCCGGTTTTGATAGGCATTTACTCCAATAAGCAATGACATATTCTTTATCATCAATTTCCTGCGACAAAACAGCTCCGATATTTTCGTTGCTGGCATCCGTATCTAAAATGAATAATTTTTCGGGCTGGGGATATGCAAGAACGGGCGAAGATGTCAACGCCTCCTTCAGTTGTTTAAAAGCTTTCTCACATTCATCTGTCCATAGAAATCTCTGTTTAACTTCTGTCAACTTGTGAAGAGGTCTGGCAATACTTGAAAAACCCTTAACAAATTTCCTGTAATATGTGCATAGTCCAAGAAAACTTCTTAATTGGTGGACATCTTTTGGACGACTCCAGTCCTTAACTGCGGAGATCTTTTCAGGATCTGTTCTTACACCTTCAGCAGAGATAATGTGTCCCAGATAGCTTACTTCACGTCGGAATAAATTACATTTGCAAGGATTCAGCTTCAGGTTGGCCATTTTTAATTTTTCCAGCACCTTTCGGATGTTTCTTAAATGGTCTTCGAATGTGCGCCCTACAATAATGATATCGTCCAAATATACCAAACAGGCTTCGTAGGAAAGTCCTCGTAATACTGTCTCCATCAGGCGCTCAAACGTTGCAGGTGCATTGCAAAGCCCAAATGGCATAACCTTGAACTGCCAAAGTCCTTGTCCTGTGGTGAATGCAGTCTTTTCTCGATCCTCAGGATGTATCTCTACTTGCCAATAACCACTCTTGAGATCTAAAGTCGAAAACCATTGTTTTCCGGATAAAGCATCAAGTGTATCGTCAATCCTAGGAAGAGGGTAACTATCTTTTTTAGTGATGTTGTTTAACCGACGATAGTCAACGCAGAATCGGGTAGAGCCATCTTTCTTCCGAACTAAAACAATAGGCGAAGCCCAAGGACTCTCTGATGGCTCAATAATGTCATTCTGCTGCATTTCCATCAGAAGATTATCCACCTCTTCCTGTTTAGCGAATGGCAATCTTCTCGGATGTTGTTTAATGGGTGGATGATTTCCTGTATTGATTCGGTGCTGCGTCAATTTGGTTCGCCCAACATCATCTGATTTCTTGGAAAAGAGATCTCCGAATTCTAATAATAGATTTCTTGCAGCATTCCTCTGTTTATCATCTAACTCTGCACTCTGAAGGAGTTCATTAATTAGAGTGTCAGGAGGCTCAGATAGTGTGGTTTGACAATTTCGGTTAATACAGGTCACTGGAGTGCAAGTCGCCAGCACTTCTCCTTCTTTTATTAGTTTTACCTTATTGCTTAGATTAGCAACTCTTACCGGGATTACATTTCGTGAAAGGTCGACGAGGGAAGAAGCCACTAGTACTCCTTTAACGCTATTGTCGGAATCTGGATATTCAGTCAATCCATAATGAAAATTATTATCTTCTGAAAGAGCTCCGGAAACTATTGTCTCAGTTCTTGGTGGTAATGTTGTTTCACTCTTTGCAGTTATATGATGGACTGATTTAATATCTGAATATTTCGTCTTAAAAATCGTTATGTCTTCAGAACATGAGTGTAGTTCATTATTTTTAAAATCTAACTTGAAATTGTTTTCTTTGAGGAAATCCAATCCGAGAATAAATTCGTCATTTATATCAGCGACATATGCCATATGATGGTACACGGCATTACCAAATGCAATGTTTAGATTGACTTTTCCATGCACTTTAATCTTATCACCTGTCACAGTTTGGAGGGTAATGCAGGGCGGCGTCCAGATGAGTTTGTCACCAAGTTTGCGAGCCAAATCTGTCCTAATGATAGTTACGTTGGCTCCAGTATCGATTATCATTCTGCAGGGAACTTCGTTGACATGTCCCATAACGAAAAGTCCGTTGTCGCCGCTACTTACGGAAGAAATGTGAAACGATTTAAAATGGGGCTTCTGACTCTCTGGACATCTCCGCCCCGCGAGATGGCCACATATTAGTTTCCCTGCTGTGGTGGAAGATCATTTCCACCATTTTTTCGTTTCGGGCAGTCTCTCTGAACGTGTCCGACTGCACCGCAAGTCCAACACTGAATTTTCGTGTTTCTGCCACCTTTACTCAATTCTAAGTTACGGAATTTTCTCCGCAGATCTTCGATTTGCTTTCTGAGATCACAGTCCATATCAGTAGCAGAGACGGCTCTGATTGAGTGCCGGTCTTTACGCGCGGCCTGCTGGGCAGCCTCTATCTTATGTGCGTAGACTAGGGCAGATCCAATATCTTTGACATCGGCGAGTCTAAGTGTTTTCTGTATCTCCGGATCCCTCACACTATCGATGAAGTGATGGAGAGCCAGATCTTGACGTGTCTCAGCTGGGCAGTCCGAAAATGCTAGATGGGAAAGTCGCTGAATATCGGCAGCCAATTCTTGAAGACTTTCACCCGCTTTTTGATAGCGGGACTTTAACTGTAGTCTGCTATATTCTTTAGTGCACTTATCTCCAAACCGCAACTCAAGGGCACTCGATAGGGCTTGGAAATCGTGCCTCTGCTCCTCCGGAAGCGTCTCGAGGATGTCAGCCGCGTCTCCTCTTAAAGAAGCCGCCAGGTGAAAAGCTTGGGCTCGGGGATTCCATCCATTAGCTTCCGCTACCATCATAAACTGGGTCTTGTATACTTGCCAGGATGATTTCCCATCAAATGTTGAGAGTTTAATATTGGCTAGGGAAGGCACAAATGTCACGTTGGGTTCCTCATGTCTGTTTGACATTTGTTTCTTCAAGCTTTCAATCTCCTTATTGATATTGTCTAATGCTTCTTCCACGTTTTCTTCTATCTCCAGAACTTTAGTTTCTACTGAAGTTACCTTATCTTCCATTGCATTCATCTTCTCCTGAATGATGTTGGAGAATTCTTCTTTAACACTTACAATGTCCTTCTTAAGTTCCTTTTTAAGCTCCTCCTGTCCAGCTTTCATCTCTTCCTGTCCAGATTTTATCTCTTTCATCATCTCGGTTTTAATCTCTTCTTGTCCAGCTTTCATCTCTTCTTGTCTAGCTTTCATCTCTTCTTGTCCAGCTTTCATCTCTTCTTGTCCAGCTTTCATCTCTTCTTGTCTAGCTTTCATCTCTTCTTGTCCAGCTTTCATCTCTTCTTGTCCAGCTTTCATCTCAGCCATCTGCTCCGCTAATTTTTCGAGAAGACTTTTCATTAAATCCATATCCATTTTTCTTGTGACACGCTGCATCAACTCTTCAATCCCGATTCTGACACCAGTTGTACCGAGCTTCACGGGTTCGTGTCGATTGAGAGTTGAATAAAGCAACCACTTAATGAACACAAGACTTTTATTCGTAAAAATTTCACAAGGTAAACGAAATTCCCGCTGTAACAATCACAGCTACAATTCGTCAGATAGAATAATAAGAAACAGCTTCTAATCACAGGTCTCAAATACCTCAGACAGAGAACAACTAGCAGTCACAACTAATCGCGCGTATTCACTCACTGACTGTCTTCACAATACTACTCTATTCCATGTCGGGCTGCGGTATTTATACCTGACTTGGCGGAGAAATCTACCAATTTCGCCAAGGTTCTGGAAGCTTCTAGGCTATCTCGAAAAATATTGGTCCTAGAGCTTAGGTGATGGATGTTTCCAGAAGTATCGATTTCTCGCCAAGTCGCCAAAAATCTCGCCAACCGTCGCCAAGAATCTCGCCAACTGTCGCCAAGTCGCCAAATCATTAGGAAATCCGCTTTTAAACTACAGCACGTTTAAATACCGCAATTTTTTGCCCAAAATGTGAGAATTTCTGATCTGTCTGAGATATTTTAAGACAAATATAATCATTATTTATAAATTTGTAACAATATTTATTCTAATGTCTGAACAGTGTGACAACTATATTTTATCCTACTAGGCCTCATGTCTCGCTTAATGTTATGCTACATTGCAATTTGTGATCCGTCCTTAGCAATTGTCCAGCAGTATATATATATATATATATATATATATATATATATATATATATATATATATATATATATATATATATATATATATATATATATATAACACAATTTGTAAGCGATACCAATTGAAATTATGTTCAAACAGGTCAGTTATTCCTAATAAATTGAGAGTATTGAGTCTCTAGAATTTTTCTTCAAATACTACGGTACAAAAATATATCTAAATATTAATTAAAATGATTCAGTGAGATATCTTTTAAAATTGTAGCAAAATATTCATTTCAATTGATACATTTACCTTTAAAAAAGAGCTGTACTCTCTTTAATACGAACTCTGTCGTTCACAAAAACTTACGCTAAATTTTCATTACATTATAGAAACTTGATTAATATAGAGTTACCATGCACAATCGAATATTTAAATTAATCCCAAATAAAATTCTTGCATTAATATTATTATACTGTTAATGTCTTTTGTTGTTGTTGTCTTGTGCCAGCTAGGCTGGCAGTAAGGAGTGCGCTGTTCCACTTTTCCAACTGAACCATATTTTTGGGGGGAGCCCGACTTCCTCAGTATACACATGCCATAGGTACCCATTTATAGGGGAGGCGCATTCATTTACAACCCATTCATACAAATATAGGACAAAGACAGGATAGATAGAGAGAGAAAGTACATTCATGCCCGAACAGGAATATGAACCTAGGACCTCCTTATCCGCACTCAGGCACGCTGACCACTAGACAGGACAGGCGGTGTTAATATCTTTCACTTCCATTTTACGAAAAATTATGATAAATATTTTTGCTCCTTAAGTGAACTTGATTACATCAAATTTAAAATGTAACACATATATATTTCATTTTTAATTATATAGTGAAACACATTTTATTCCTTGATCTAATATTTTTTTCAGATAGCTGACAAACACGAATTCAAATGGCAAAGAGATTTCTATTGATTTAGCCAAAATGAATTAGAATAAAAAAAGGAAACGCTAGTCACATCAAAATTCAGATTCGAAAGTATTTCTTAACTCTAATTTCTCTCTTTATTCAGACAGGTCTGACAGCAACAACCATCTGATGAGCCCCATGAATTATTGCGATCTCATTTCTGAAAATCTTCTGTGAATGCTGCCTCAGCAATTCTTCCTTATGAGCACCATTTCCTTTAATGTCAAGAGAGGCCATTCATTGTAGGCGGCAGAGGCGCCTATAATGGCGACAGCGTGGGCGAATTATCCTCCCTATCTTTTCATTTCAAGGCAGCAGCGTTCCTTACGAATTAAATCGATCAGAAAGCTTCAGGCGAGAACGCTGACAAAAATTTTTACATCGATTTCTAATCATCTCACATCATCGTTTCTAGAACGAAATA
Source organism: Latrodectus hesperus (assembly GCA_037975125.1). Taxonomy (NCBI): domain Eukaryota; kingdom Metazoa; phylum Arthropoda; class Arachnida; order Araneae; family Theridiidae; genus Latrodectus; species Latrodectus hesperus. The sequence continues at coordinate 7,778 of JAJQOW010002676.1, forward strand.
CAAAGAAATATTTGAATAAAGCACAAGAGTGTTTCGTAAAATCGAACATCTTGTCGCAAAAGGCTTTCGTTCCATGGTAATTGATAAAAATTTTTGTACAGATGGTACCATATATATATATATATATAGTTTAGTGTTCGTGTTCAGATTGTTTCGATTTCACACACAATCCTCATTATGAAATAATATTTATTTACATATGATAAGAGATATTAAACGTTATATTTTTATATTTAAGCATAAAGCACAATAATTCACGTCTTAGTATACAGCAAAATCATGCTGTATTCAAAGATAGTAATATTTACAAAAAACGCATGCATGCATTGTTTGTTTATCTTTTTCTTTCGAGACGAGTTACAGTTTCCACATATCATTTTATCATTTACACGCAAATAATTATAAAATTTTAAAAATAACGGTTGTTAAAAAGATTATTTTAAATTTCAGAAGATGAACCAATAAGTGATTTCTACTAATGTAAACAATTTAATCATGTTTAACTTTAAAAAAATGGAAATTCCTTAGTTATAATAAACGAAAAAATATTATATTTTAATTAAATTGTTCAAATTAGGAATTAAATAACAAAACAAATACTGACTACAATGATAGAAGATATATTTAATTATAACAGACATCGACATCGTATCTATAAGTAGGTAATCGTATCTATAAATATTCACTACATTTTAATACTGATTTGGGTAAACAAAAATTTAATAATTAAAAATATTCTGATTTATACTAAAGAAACCTCCCTATCGCCTTCCTCTCAATGTCTAACACTCATTTCTATATTTAAAATCTTCATAATTTAGTTCAGTTTCTCTTTGTAAAGAAATTGGTTTTATAACATACATACATATCTACCGGATTTACGCGAATCTAATGCGCATCGCTTTTGGTCAAATATAGTATTCAAAATTGGGGTGCGCATTCGATTCGAGAGCAAGGTCAGCAGTTCGCCGATGACGTCAACGAAATTTAAATCGTAACAATGAATTACTGTATTTCTCGACTACATTTACCGTTGGCACATTATTGCATAGAGGATACAAATTGCAGAGTAGGTAGTCACGAAATGGAGAGCAAACAAAGAATGTCATATGACGCTACTTTCAAACGTAAAGTAATTCTTTATGCTGAAAAAATGGCTATAGAAAGGCAGGGTGAGAGTTCAACATAGCCGAGAGCTATGTTCGCTTTTGGCGGCAACAGAAATTGGCACTGTTTGCAACTAAAGCTAGTAGAATAAAATTCACTAGCTCTCGCAAAGGAAGACACCCTAAAATTGAAGAAAAAGTTTTGGAATTTCTACGTGAAAAGAGGAAGAATGGACAACCTGAGACTAGTGACACCATAAGTAATAAAGCAATAGAGGAGGCTGAAGTTCTTGGAATACCGAAACAAGAGTTTAAGGCTAGCCGTGGATGGGTGGATCGGTTTATGAAGCGGATAGGCTTATCTCTAAGACGCCATACAATATGCCAAAAGCTTCTTGGAGATTTTGAGGGAAAACTACTAACATTTCTACTACTAACTCTCCAATCCACCATCATTGCTTTGTCTGGACGCATTTCGTGGTCATCTCACCGACGACGTAAACACCGTAAACAAGATGTACAGTGATCTTGTTATCACACCCGGAGGGATAACGTCTGTGTTACAACCCCTGGACGTTAGTATAAATAAACCTTTTAAGGGGTACGTTCAGGCGGAGTATGAAAAATGGTTTTGTGAGCCAAACCGTGAATTGGCCCCAACAGCAAAAATTAAGTGTGCTTCACCACACACTGTTGCACACTGGGTTTCTGCTGCTTGGAAAAGCTTCGAAGCACCAATGATTGCGAAACCTTTCAAGAAATGCTGTATTTCAAATTCATTGAATGGCAGTGAAGATGACGTGCTCTGGAACGGCGAGGAAGACGATGATGATGAGGAGGAAAGAAGAAATGAATCTGCATCTGACGAAGAGAGCTGCGAGGATTCCAGTGATGAAAACATTAGTGAATAAAGACGTTTACTATTCATCACTGATTGTAGAAATTCTTAGCTAGATAGAAATGTTACGATTTATTTCATGTTCATATTTTACGATAGGTACCGTATATACGGTAGTGGTAATAACAATAGCCCACTAATAGGTTAATTCTATGTTCTGCTCCATTGTTTTATAAAATATGGTATCTAAATTTAACTAAAATTATCATAACATCCATTGTTGAATAAAATAAGATTCAATATATTCTTCATACCATTGATGCGCATTACATTCACCGACAAACAATTTTTTTTATTATTTAAAGTTTTAAAATGGGGATGCGCATTAGATACGCATAAATACGGTATATATTTTCAGTATTACACAGCCAAATATGAATTCCGGTATGTAAATTAGAAAATTATAAACATTTTTCATTCTATGTTATTTATTGATACTAAGTGAAAAATATATAATAATGTATTTTAATTATGAATCCCCATTAATAAAGAATCTAAGTATTAATATCATATTATACATAAGAAATATTTATTATATAAAATGCATTTTAGGCAAAAATTTAAAATGTTTGCCTTAAAATTCAAAATACTGATGTTCATATAGCCTATATTTATGTTAGTATTAAGTATAAATGATATTTTTCCTTACTTTTTACATTCTAGTAAATATAAATAGACGAAATAATTAAGAGAGTTCACTAATATTTATTTTTTGTATTTGAGAGAGAATGAGACAAACAGAACTTTTAAAAATTCATATTCCAGTGAAATGTAAATATATTGTTGTATTTTAGTTTAAATACATTGAATTTTATTATATCCAATAACTTTTCCCATCTAATATTTAGAAATTATATCATATACACCAATAAATATTAAATTAATATATCAAATTTATCAATACATTTTTAAATCGCCTTATTGATTAAAAAATATTGTTTTGCTGATTTCTCATAAAATCTATGTAAATAAAATTCTATTTGGCGGCTTAACTTTTGTCCGAGGTTAAATTTAGAACGGCTATACAGAATGGAATGAAACTTATACCAAGCTGTCGGTCTCCAACAAATATTATTTAAAAATTAAAGTAAAATTTAAAAAAATATGTATTTAATAATTTCCATTTTTTTTCGCTTTTTGAAAATGCTGTTTTTTTTTTTTTTTTTTTTTTTTTTTTTTTTTTTTTTTACTCCTTCAGCAAATGCGTTTTCGACTTCCTGAATATGTCACCGACAGGAAATATAGTAGAATTCGAATAAAAAGAATAGCAATAATTTTTAGTAGTTAATAATTAGAAAGAACTTTCATTAAATACTATGCTTCTAATTCAATTTGTTTTTGATTAACCTATCCCATGAGCCTATCACTGTTATTGCAAAACATCATTTTGAGACCTTTTTTTATTAAGCTCTTTTTTCTAATGCGTACATTTCTGCTAGTTAAACTGCAGAATCATATTTTCACATTTGAACTAAAATTTCAGTCTGTGTTTTGGGTGGATTATTTCAGTATGACATTTACAAAAAATATCTAATGTAAGTTCTGCTCCTGTTTTCAATGAATTAATTTTCCCCTTTTTATTTCATAATTAGGAGAGATTTTCTAAATCTAGATGCACGTTTATCCCGAGTAAAATCTAAACTATTAGTAAACATGGGATTCGTCAAGTATAAACAATAAATTCACGGAAACGTATAAGTGAAATGATTTAATAAGAACGCATTCAGCTGGTTATAAAATATTTTATTGTTAGCAATAAGTTATTTCGCATATCTTCATTTTCATCAAAATTGATTAAGCAATATAAAATAAACAGTTAATTTTTGCTCCTTTTTATACCCAAATAAAATATGCTAATTTATTTAAATATTAAATATGCTTTTTTCATATACTTACATAAATTAGTACATTTTATCAAAATTAATGATAATTTAATAAAAAAAATAGAAATGAAATCAAATTTGCTAAAACCAAAAATGGCGATAGCTTCATTTTGATACATTCAAAGATTATTTTTAGCAATTTATATTATAAGGTAATAAAATTTTATTGACTTTAGTTTGATATGAGGGCATAAAATTCATTTATTAATAAATCAGATTAAGATCCTTTTTATTATATAATTTAAATTCACTTCTGTGTGTGTGCGAATTAATTCAATTTTTATTTCATCACTTAAAAATTTTATATTATTAAAATAGACCGGAACAATATTTATAGAAAAAAATGGGATAATTAATTTAAGAAATTATTTAGAGAAAAAAATAAACCAATATTATTTCTGAGAGCATAAATTGAATCCAGATATAAACTCATTAATACTTTTAGAGATCAAATGTAGCTCATATATATATATAGATATATTACTTCTGTTAGCTTAAGGATTTATTAAAACATGGGATCATTTCATGTAAAGACACATCCAACGGTTCAGAATTGAGGAATCAGACAGCATTCAATACGTTTATGATATATTGTGACTGAAAATCGAAAAATTGAAATACTGAAAGTGCTACCAGAGCATCGTCTACCAAGTAATTAAGTATTTGGTAGACGATATTCAGAACACTCACACACACACAAGAGTAGATAGCCACTCTATCAGCAACATTCTACCCTCGTACCGTAAAGGAAGTGTATGCTAAAATTACAGAAAGTTGTGCTCAAATACTTTCAGTTCCCAATAGCCTATAGGGAACTAAAAGTAACTGAGCACAACTTAAGAGAACAACGCTCTAAAGATATGCACAAAATTCATGAGAAGATTCCATACTTCTATCACATCCGAAAGATAGACAAAGCTTGATTAAACCACATTTTTTACCTTACTTTCCTTTCTGAGTGATCGATTTTATGTACTGTTTTGACTTCAAATATGTTTGCTAAGATGTATGGTGATGTGTGCGGCTCAAAGCCCACATAATTCCTTTCATTGCACACTCTCTTTGAATTCCAACAGACTACTTTCATCTAGAAAGACTGGGAGTTCAAAGAAAAAGATATAACCTCTTAAATTAAAAAAATAATAATAATAAATCCGGAAATCAAAATAGTGAAGCTACTGTGAAAACATTCTGCCATCTCGTGTAAATGATTTTTCAGATATTTTATCACAATTATTTATTTTTCAGATTAATTCATTTTTATTGCTTTAAGGCTCTTTATGATTCATTCATCACAGCGTTTAAAGAATGTGCTCAAATTGTTAACATTTTGTTAGTATTAATAGTTCTAATAGAGAATTTCTGATATTAATATCACTCTTGAATAGATCAGAGACTAATTTCAAAATTCAAACATCATCGTGCCATACTTTCTGTAAGAGACACTATTGATGACGCCAACTAAATGTCATGGTGATAAACTTTATCTTCCATATTGAATGGAAATAAACTATTGCAAAATAAATTTCACCCAATTCAACTCAAGAAATAAACTTTGGGAGATATCATATACCTCCCATACAAAAAAGAAAAGTAAACAAAAATAAGGAATATTTAGAATAATAAAAATCAGTTATCAAAATTCCCAAATTTATCAAGTCAATATGTTTACATTTTCTAGAACTTACATTAATACCAGAATATTCGAGAATTATTTGGGTGTTAGTAAAAATAAGTGACATAAAATTGTAACAGATTTTTTTAAATGAATTAGTTAAGGCAATGAAATAAATCACATTTTATTACATTTTCCCATTTCATATAAAGTTGTTATCAAATCTTACCTGCGTAATATTTTTGAGAGCTGCAATCTCATACATCCATTTCCAAAGTATGGTGAGAATAAATATAAAATGAAGAAGAAATTAGCTGCAAATGTAATTGGAAGTACTCAAAAACATTGTTCAAAATAATTAATGAATACTAAAAATTCTTTAGAAAATAAAGGTTAAGTTTTTTTGCATAAAATGGAAAAAAAGAGTCACAAATGCAAATTTTTCTCATTTTCAAACTTCATATTATAGAAGAGTTTGACGTCGAAGACTACGTTTTAGCTGCAGCGAATGTGAGATTTGATTTTCAACTTAATTTAATACAAAGCGAACCAGAATGATATACATTTATCTCCTATAGCCTACTACGTCTGCCAATAATGTATCAATCCACCAAACAATCATTCACAACCTCAACACAGTTTAATTCTTTTGAGCAGTGCATATTACATAACAATCAACAAACGGTTTCCTATTAGAAATATATAGAAAAGAAAGACTGAAAATGCCACAAGAGTTGCAAGTAAATGCCGGAAACAGATGTTTAGAACTTTGGTAGGATATATTTTCAAGAGGAATATTTTTATTGTAGCTTCCAAAAGATAAATTGAAAATTCTGAGCAATG
>JAJQOW010002677.1:0-14089 GCA_037975125.1 Latrodectus hesperus
TACAGTAAGACCCCGCTTAACGCGGGGGATACGTTCCATCAAAAAAGAGCGTAATGCGAAACAGCGCTAAACGAGACTATCTTTACATGTAAATATTGGGGTTAGGGGAAGATGGCTAGGAAATTGGTTAGGTATTAAATTTAAAAAGTATGTTTTTTTAATAAAAATAAAACCAAACATTTATTTCTTAAACCCCAAATTAATACCACATTATTATTTCTTGCAAAAATAAAAACAAAATATAAATAACAAAACGAATATTCTTAAAAAAAACAAATAAAATTCTAAGTCAGTCATATTTAGTTAGCCTTCCGCGTTTTCAGTGTTCTGCCTTTTTGTGACAAAAGCATCTAATGTTGTTTGCCTTTTTCTTTTGCGTTGTTCTCTTAAAAGTTCTTCATAAACGGATAGAGCATCTCTAACACCACGCCTTACTTTTGAGCTCCTGTCAAAATTCGGATCATTTTCAATGAATTGATCCATTATTTCAGTTATGGTAGACAAACTCCTTTTTAAAAACGCCATCGAAAGTTCTTTTTGCTCTCCTTCTGAATCACTGCTGTCAACATTTTTGTTTTCTTCTTGTTCAGTTAATTCCTTGAACTCATCATTAAAAAGACTAGCCGCTGCTTCTTGAATTATTTCTTCGACATCTTCCACATTTACCCCTTTAAAACCGGTTTGCTTCGTTAATTTCACTATCTCTTCCACTATTTCATCCACATCGACAGAGTGTCCAACGTCATCTCTCTTACTTAAATCCGGCCAAATATTCTTCCATACTCCTTTCAAAGATCTTTCTGTTACCTCATTCCAAGAAAGGACTATGTTTTCTACAGCATCCACGATGTTGTAGTTTTTCCAAAATTCTCTTATGGACTAGTTCTCTTCTCCGTCTGTTTTTTCAAACATTTGCTTAAAGGTTCGCCGCAAGTAATAAGCCTTAAAATTTGATATAACGCCTTGGTCCATTGGTTGAATTAAGGCAGTTGTGTTAGGCGGCAAGAAAACCACTTCGACTGGAATGCATGTTGTTAAGTCTGATAAATTTGTTGGGGGGCTTGGAGCATTATCAACTAACAGAAGTGCTTTTTGTTCAAGTTTTTTAATTTCGCAATAACGTTTAACAGACGGGCAGAAATGTTCAATGAACCAATCCTGGAAAATTTTCGCAGTTATCCATGATTTTTATTAGACTCCCAAATTACAAGTAAAGTTGATTTAGATATGCCTTTCATCGCTCTTGGGTTTTTGGAATGGTAAATTAGTAATGGTTTCAATTTAAAATCTCCGCTTGCGTTAACACCTAGTAGAAGGGTTAAGCGATCTTTTGCAGCTTTAAATCCTGGTGCCCGTTTCTCTTCACGGGATAGAAATGTTAGTTTCGGCATTCTTTTCCAAAACAAGCCTGTTTCATCAAGATTAAAAACCAATTCTGGAGGATAGTTACCTTCTTCAATTATTTTTTTAATATCGCTGGAAATTCAGCCGCCGCTTTTGTTTTACCACTTGCTGCTTCTCCTGTAATCTTTATGTTGTGAAGGTTATTTCGATGTTTAAATCTATTAAGCCATCCTCGACTAGCAACGAAGGTTTCACTTGTGTCAATTGTCTCAGCCTGAATATAATTAAAAATTCTTCTAGCTTTTTCCATTATGATAGATTGGCATAATGGCATATTGCGGTCAATTTCGTCGTCAATCAGTCGTAGACAGTCGTTTTTCCATTTCCTGTATGATATTATTTCTAGAACGGGTAATTCTAGTTGCAGAGCTTGACGTAGTTGTAGTTGCAGTATTATGACAGTATTTTTTCTTTATGACAGCATTTTTTCTTTATGATGGTCCTTATTGTTGAAGTTGGCAATTCAATGAAGAACTAATTAGAGTTTGACGCTCACCAGAATCTAATCTTTCTAATCACTTCCATTTTAGTTTTGAGTGAAATGCTTTTTCTGGTTGCTTTCTTTTCTTTTTCATTATCACCCATAGTAAAAACTAAAGATCAAAATATTTGACACTGTAATATAGCATTAAATATGTAAATTAATACCTACTTACAATAATGTCAACAAATGTTTCCAATAATAAAAATATGTCTGTACAATACCGCACCAAACAAGAAACACAAGTACACTCTTTCGGATATGTATTTGAAACCTATCGCTACATAATAATTTCGGGGAATCCCCGTATGCTGCAAGGCAAGCGATTTCGTGGAATCCCCGGGTTGAAATAAAAGAGCGCTAAACCGAAACAGCGCTAAACGAAACAGCGTTAAGCGGGGACTTACTGTATATATATATATATATAAATATATATATATATATATATATATATATATATATATATATATATATATATATATATATATATATATATATATATTATATATATATATATATATATATATATATATATATATATATATATATATATATATATATATTCCTCTTAAAATAAAAAACTGAGTTATCTAACGAAAAAGATTAGTGGACCAGAGGATGAAAGAAATTTATTTTCGAAAACGTTGACATAAACTTTTGTGAAATTGTCAAGAAAACTAAATGAGATGGAGGACATTTAGGGCAAAGTACATTTAAGAAATTGAAATATATTTTCTGCCAGTGCAGGTTTTTTATAAATTCTTGCACTAGGTACTTTTCTAATGTAAAATTTGTTACTTTATATCTGGAATTTATGCTTCAAGAAATCAGATTTTCAAGCATTGTTATTCAATATAACTTAAAAGGAAAACACTTTCAACGGGAAAATATTTTCTCCATATAAAGTGTATTTCTTCCATTAAAAATAAACTATGATTAGTACTGCTGTACATGTCTCGCAGGTTATCCATTAATTTAACTATTTAAAAAGCATGAATTATCTTTTAAGTATGAATTAAACAAAACTCTTTCAATATCGAAAATCGTAGGGCTGAGACATACTAGTAAAGAAACGTTGAGATTTATGAATCAGTATATTGTTTAAAAAAATTTTATTAAATTATCTGAGTGTTATATATAAAATATTAATAAAAAAACTTCCATAATATACAATTTATAATAACTGAAACATAAAATGTTATTTCTAAATTTAATGATTCGTAAAAAGCATAAATCTAAGTTGATTTTTCACGCAATTATTTAATGAACATGTGTTACCGAAAAATGCTTTTAATTACGAGAAATCCATACTAGTTTATATTATTAACTGTTATAACTGTAAAGAAACATTTTTGGAAATTAAATAACTTTTCCAAATTGATTAATTTTGAAATCTATTTTACTTTTACATTCAACAGTTTTTCCTTAGAAATTATAGACTCTTATAACAATTTAAAATCAAGGCAGGCATAACCACTTAAGGTAAAAGAGAAAGAAATTGTAAATAATGTATAAATTTCCATGTGAAATTTTTTTCAATAATTTTTATAAAAATTCATATAAATGTTTTTATAATAAAAGTTTTTATAGTAAATTTCTGATTAAACATTTCATTTTGGATACTTCAAAAATTTAATGAGATTGTGTTTGAATTTTTTTTCATTCAATGTATTCATTTAGGCATATATTGTCCGGTTTTTAACATAAACAGACAACTATAAATTTTGCAAGGGTTATTTCTTTTCAGTCGATGTGTTTCTCTTGTCGGCTTAAGTTTTCGTTGTTCTATTACTCACCGTTAACATTTTTGTGCATTTAAATTTCATTTTCAGAGTTCTTAAAATGGCTTTTAAAGGGAAGTTCCTATTTTGTTTAACGTTTTCGAAATTAAAATTGCTTAGTAATTTAGTAGTTCAGCTCATAAGTATTTAAAATAGTTTAATATCACATAAGTTCTAAATTGGTTTTTAAAACTGAACAAACAAATGAATGTGGTAAATTTACCAATAGAATATAAATGGTTGCTTCTAATGTACTGTTTAATAAACTTTAATCAGATTCAGTAAAAACTGCCCAACTATATTGGCGAAATATAAATTCGAGGAATGTGTTTATTGAAAATAATTTTAAATCAATCATTTTAATCTTTCATTGCATTGAACTTAAAAGTATACTTCTATTAATTATTTATAAATTTATATAAAAATGTATACCGATGGAAGTAAGCTGGATGACCCACGCTGGTTGTGGCATCTACCTTGAGAAACCGGGAGAAAAACTATCTATCAGCCTTCGCAACCCTGATTCATCCTTGGTCTTCAAAAGTGAATTAATTCCAATTGAACAAGGTCTTGAAGCTATTCTTAATGAAGGTGATTTTTGGGACCTATGGATCCTTTTGGATAGTAGCAGCTCTTTTCAGCCCCTCCACAACTGGATTGCAATTGGAGATCAAACTAGCAATTCTATCTTACTCAAACACATTTCGGAGTCCCATGAAGTTTATATTCAATGGATTCCTTCTCATGTAGACATATACGGCAACGAACAGGCGGATATACTGGCCAAGGAGGGCTGTTACCATGATAATCCTTCCTCTTTAATACTTACCTTCTTAGAACATCATTCCTTTATTAATTCTGAAATTTCGAAAGGGTGGAGTATTCCGCCCTGCCATCACTGGTACGCGGGCAAATAGCCTGGATCTTCATTCGCCCTCAATTGTAACAGACCTTCTAGAACCGCAATTTGCAGACTAGCAAGTGGCCACACTAGAGGTTTCACGTACTTCAAAGGCAGGAAATTCCTTGAGGTCTGCTCTAAATGTAAATTTGTTTAGGCTTCTCCTAATCACATCCTGGTTGTCGATTTTCTTAGGGTCAGCGGTCTAATTAACCTCTTCTGACTTCATCAGACATTAGTAGGATAAGCCACAACAACATTAATAAATTTATACTATTCAATCCTTAAATTCATTCTATTTTAAAGATAATGTATTGCATCAGAAATATCTGTCCGTCAAATTTGATCATTATAATATATAACATAATATTATATTTTTACATATTTGAATAAGCAGCACAATTTTAAAACGGTCGATTTAACGAAAATAGAATATTGTAATCAGTTCATGATTATATAAATGAAATTTTTTCAACCAGGCAATTGATTGTTTAAACAGATTTTCAAGGCCTTCATTTTGTCATTCATTTGTAAAATAAAATTATTTTAAATTGGTAATTTAATATTAGAAATACATTTACTTAAAATAGTAATATTTTAAAACTTTTATTATCTCCTATTGAAATTAAAAAGGTCACTAAATTTTAGATCGTAAGCATTATTTCAATTACATTAAATTTTATATTACTCTCTATCTCTCTCTTTGCTTATAAATAATTAACTGAAATCTCTCAAATTTTTACATTAACAAAGTTCAATTTAAGCTTGATACTGATAAAAAATTTTAAGAAAAAAACATGTTTCTTAGTTGCAATATAAGTTTCAGTTAATTTATTGCTTTTTATAATACAATACTGGCCATTAAAATTGCTACACCAGAAAAGCGGCACACGTGAAATTTGCATGACAAGTAGAACTTGCTGTGATATGCAAATGATTAGATTTTCAACGCATTCATACAAAGCAGGCGACAGTAGCGACACTTACAATGTGTATAAAATCAGAGATTTGACAGCAGTTTTCTCATACTCAATTTCCGTTTCAACGTTGTTTTCGGCAAAGAAAGTTGTTGTAATGCCTCGTGTGAGAAGACGAAATGTCTATCAGCACGTGTCTGACTTTGATCGAGGAAGGATTATAGCCTACCGGGATTGCGGCTTATCGTACCGCAATATTGCTGCTCGCGTCGGTCGAGACCCCATTACAGTTAACAGAATATGGAATCGATGGGTTCAGGACAATCATACGGAACGTCATGCAGGATCTCAGCGACCCCCCATCCCTAACAGCAGAGAAGACAGACATCTTATCCGCATGGTCACAAGGAATCGTACAGCCACGTCACGAACCCTGAGTCAAGAAATGTAGTCATTTGCAAGCCAAAAAGTTTCTGCTCGAAGAGTTCGACGACATTTGCAGCAGCATGGATTGTCTGCATGGCGACCATGGCTTCGGCTACCATTGACGCTGCGTCACAGACAGGAGCGCCTTCAATGGTGTGATCAGCGACGAACCTGGACGCGGGAATGGCATCACGTCATCTTTACAGATGAATCTCGGTTCTGTATACAGGACCATGATGGCCGTTTTTGGAGGCTTGGTGGAGAACGCACATTGCCAGCTTGCATTGGACATCGTCATACTTGCCCATCTGCTGGAGTGAGGGTATGAGGTGCAATTGGATACACATCTCGATCACCTCTTGTTCACATTACCTTCACTTTGAACAGCAACCGTTACATTTCCGATGTGTTAAGGCCCGTGGCTCTGCCCTATCTTCGAGGCCTCCCTAAAGCTTTGTTTCAACAGGATAATGCACAACCACATGTTGCCCGTACTGTTCTGAACTTCCTTGATACAGAACTGGTTCGACTGTTACCCTGGCCAGCACGTTCTCCTTATCTGTCACCAATTAAAAATGTGTGGTCAATGGTTGCCGAGCGATTGGCACGCCATCACTCACCATCCACTACTGTCGATGAACTGTGGCATAGTGTTGAAGCTGCGTGGACTGAGATCCCCATACATGCCATACAATCTCTGTTTGACTCCACGCCTAGGCGGATAAATGCTGTTATTGCAGCCAGAGGTGGCTGCTCTGAGTACTGATTTCTCAAGATCTATACATCCTAATTTCCTGTAAATCTAATCACTTGTTCTTTCCACTATAATGTATGTGTCCAATAAATATCGTTCTGTTATTAGCATTCCTTCTTGGTGTAGCAATTTTAATGGCCAGTAGTGTAATAATAATAACTTATAAAATGTGCATTTATTTCTCCCAGTAATACAATCATTTGCTTAGAATTTTAAAATTCGATATCTTAAAACTGCTGTTAAAAACATGTGAATGCAATAAAATTGTATTATTAAAATAGTTTAAGATATTACAGTAACTAAATTGGTATAATAATGGTATAATAATCAATAATTATATTCCTGAAAGACTTCAAAAAGAACTTGAAAGGATTTTTTAATTACAAAAGAAATTTATCAAAGAGAAAATATTTAATTTGCAGTGTCCTCTTAAAAAACGTTCAAACATGACCCAGTTTAAAATGCGTTTTTTAATGTTTAAGATGTCGATTTAAGAACAATGTTTAAATTAGTTGATTTGTGACTGCGTAACCATGAAAATTATTAGATTTGCAGAAAATTCGTGTGAATGTCAAGACTTTATTTAGCATATTTTGGCTAACCAATTTTAGCCAATTATGCACCGTTTCGTTTCATAATTTGTTAACACTTAAAAAGTAGATTCAAAATGTTGCTCTGAGGGAGATTTTTGTATTTAATGATGATTTTTCAAGATTCGAGTAATCGATTTTCACAATCTTCTATTAATGCCTCTCTTTTTCGCTAAGAAAGGTTTGCAAAGCAGGCATTTCATCAAGCTTTGACCACAATTACTTTCGCAAAATATGATGCATCCCTCATCCTCAATCATTATCTATTTAAGAAATGAATTGATTTCATTCCGTTGCTCAGGGCACCGTTTTCTTAATTTATCTGGCATCACAAACTTAAATATCCTTTTTAACTTAGTTTATGCAACATGTACTATTTTATAGTCAATCTTTAGCTCCTATGTGGTGCTACGACGCTAACATGACACTAACTACGAAGTTAACATGGTCAATTTTGCTTGTTTTTGTGATTTATTGACATTTTTTCAGGCGAGCTTACCAGTGTGATGTGCATTTTTAACATCAAGATTACCTGAACAGAGTTGACGAAATCGAAATTGAGCTTAAGTGTCTGTTGACGTACCGGGATCATAAATAACAGTTGCAATTTCAGACACCTGAACTCTATTTCACTCATATCAAAGAAATTTTTTTAAATGTACCATTGTATTGATTTTATTTTTAACACTGTGTAAATCAGAAATGAATGGGCCAAGCAAAATACAGCGCGAAAAAAAATTCTTAGCGTGAATCGTCATCTTTCCAAAGAGCATAAATCTAAAATTGTTTTGTTTATATTTTACGAGATACCTCCAACACTACAAAATTCTTATAAATATATAGTTGATTTATTTTCCCCAAACTAATGTAATGAATTAACTGTTTTAACAATAAAGTTATTTCTAAAAGTGTATTGCATATTATTGTTTCTTCAAATCTTCTTAAGAGAAAAACTATATTATTGGTCATGTTAAAAAGATTATATATGATAAACATTTAACACACATTGGACATCACAAGTAAAATTTATAAGCTTTTTTAGATATTTTATTTCCAGAAAACCGCACATTTTGTCAAAAAATTTATAAATCAGTCTCAGCAAAGAATTCTATAAACAAATATGATAAAAATGAATTAGTATTTCCTGTCATAATTTTTCAAGAATATCCGTAAATTTAAAACTAACCTCTTTAAAAAGAGTTTAACTAACTATAAGGATTGAAGCATTTTAACGGAACAAGATCATCATAAGCAAAATGGCAGATTATCTAGTTTCCTTTCGTAAATTTTCATAAACTAAAGTAATTTATTCTTGACTTTTTATTTTTAAATGAGTAAATTATCTCTTTTAACACTGCATTAATTTTTCACGTTAGATGAGTTCATCTTACAGAAAAGCCTAAAAAGATTATTTTCTTTCTTAACTTTACCACATTTATTTAACACTAAAACGGTGGTAATAAACCATCACTCTGCATTTAACTTTCTCAGGATCATTTACTTTAAGCCTATGTGCTAAAATGGGATTTTCAAACTTATCTTTCCTAATTTTTTTCTTCCCTAGACTTAAAAAATAAGATGAAGTTTTCTTTCAAGTGCTCTCAACCAAATTTATAAAATTATTTCTTTTTTATATGTTTTCTATGGTCTTTAAAGAAGCTTTTATTTTCTTGAAAAATTTTGATTTACATACCTAATGGGATTTTGCTTACTTACTTAGTTACTAAATGAAGTGAGCTGAAGATTCATTTACATTTTCAATTTCAACTCTAACCCTTTTTTCCCGAAAAACGTTTTCTCCCTTTAATATATCCTCCTAAAAATACTCCTTCTTTCAAACATTCATACATTTTAAATTGATAAATAAAAAATAATTGAATGGTTAACAAACTATATATAAATTAATGCCCTGTTGTAAATTTAGTATACTTTTATATTAAAAGGGGAATATATTCTTATTTAGAAGTATTGAATAATTAAAGTATTGTAAAAATGCGTTCTTTTTCATATACGATATTGATGCAGTCAAAGATTAATTTAAAGAATCTACGTAGTTATATTTATTATGTACACCCATATTTTTTTAAAAATTTACCTTGCAATTGTTTGCTTTTCTGAAAAATAAATATGTGTATTTTATCTGAAATATCCAAAATCAATTAAAACATGGTTATTGAGATCCAAGATTACGATCAATATATCTGGAAATAAAATAAAAGAAACTTAAAACGTGAGAAATAAGATATTTTTCTTATAAAAAAATCCATGAACTCTTAATAATGTTATTAATTCAAATGGCAAATCCCAATACTAAATTATATAATAACAATGTAATGGAAATTTAAATTTATTTATTTATTATAGTTCAAATACTATAATTTAGTTTTAAAAAGCTTAAAATTTTTTATCTTTAATTTTTAACTATTTGGAAATCACTCCTCAATATATAAGAGTTTAATAACCAGTTAAATGAAGTTGCAAAACATTTAAATTTTGATATCTTAAAATAACGTACAAGATTCTCAAAAAGTGATAATTTTCAAAAGCCTGAATAATTTTTTTAATATTTAATAGAGAAAATTAGTTGAAGCAGTAATAAATAATTATAAAGCAAAATGAAGACATTATAAAAATTAAATTTTAATGATAATTCTAATTAGAACAGCATTCTTAAGCATAGAAATTTTGTTCGCAACAATGGAATGCATTGTATTTAAATGAAAAAAGAAAAAGGGTGTGTGTGCGTGTATTCATATATGAATCATTTAAATCATTTCATTGCTCTTATATGAAAATTGGATTCATTGCTTAAATGAACCCCTTTTATAATTAAAAATATCAAGACTTACTTTTCAAAAGTGTATCTAATATATAGTATTTTTCTTAATATAATGTATAACATACCTTGAAGTTTTCACGGCGCATTTAGGAGAAAAATTAATCAAATTCTTACGCACTAAACTTACATAAATTAACAAATAATTAATGCATTTTCCCAACAAAAATGATATTTTATAAAAAAATTATAGATATGTTAGTTTACTTGTATTAATTGCTGAAGAAATGTAAAAATTAAGGTCTTTTAAAATAGTTAAGTACTTACGTTGAACACCATGTCATATATTGCAAGAATAGGAAAAAAGAACCTTTTACGAAATTTCACAGTTACTATTTCTTTTCTAATGAGGAATATGATGGAAATTATGTCCATAATTTATACCTATTTAATAATTATTGAATTTATTATTCTTCAATTCTAGTTTAAATGGGTTGCCCAATTATAATTAAATAAAATATATACGTTTGTAATACTTTAATTTTTACATATAGCAGGACATACAGAATAGCAGGTAAATCTTAAATTTAAAACAGGATACTAGAAAATAGATAATTCAGCAATAAACAATAATATTTTTTTAAAAGTTGCATTATTCGTTTGAATTGGTATATAGCAATTCTAAAAAAAATTAATCAAACGTAGCCATGGATTAAAAATAAAAATGCAAATATTATAAATCAATATAGTCTCATATTTATAAAATCCAGTCTATAAAAGACTAAAAATCCTTAAAAAAATTTAAACACAAAAGGAAAAATTATTTCCTTCAATTTATATTAAAAAATCACTAAAAGTATTTATAATAAGTAGCATTTTTATTAAAAATAAGTGTGCTTCTTGTGAAATTCCTCATTATCAAAAGGAAGTTGAATGTCCTGTGAAGAGTATGCTAAAAATAGTTAATTGGTTTCTAGCGTTGTTGGTAGGAATAAAGAATTCTGTGCTAATTATATTGGTAACTTTTCGTTAGTTAGAGTAAAGAAAAAGAAAACTCCGCTCAGACACAAAGCGTTAATTATAATAGTATTTAAATATTCTTTCCTTTTGTACAAGTAATTGGCATTGTAAGAATGAAAGATTACACTGTTATAAGAAAACTTTGTCCTTTTCTGTTATATTACTTTTATTTATATCAATATTTATATATATATATATATATATATATATATATATATATATATATATATATATATATATATATATATATATATATATATATATATATATATATATATATATATATATATATATATATATATATATATATATATATATATATATATATATATATTAGATCTCACAGTACATTTTATTTTAGACAGTCTAAATATTCATAGTAAATAAGTATTTATTCATAAGTTACGTTTCCATGTATATATTATAAATTACAGTTTTCTATAATTTAAATGTCAATCGAGTTTTACTTTTTATAAGAAGATCAAATAACTACTTATGATTTTTCGTTTATATTTAATATTCATATCCTTCAAAATTCATTTCGCAAGCAATCAAATATTTTTCACTTGTATCTATGCCAACTAATTTGAATCACTGTTATTTTATTGAATCACTGTATTGTGCATTCTGATAATAGAGTTACTATCTGTTAATGTAATATCTTAATACTGATTAAAATAAGTATTTTCATAATTTACTAAATATTCTCTCTAAATTATAGTTCAACACAATGAGTTTACATTATGGATAATATTATGCTTATTATGCTTAAACATTTCCAGTACATTCAATTGAGTATGACAAATTTGTGGGAAAGGAATAAGCAAAATATTTTTAAAAAGTTTACATGCAAACTTTTTTATTAGGGAGCGTAAGCTATTTTATGTTCGGAATGATGTCATGTGTTACAAATTATGATATTAGGAATGATGTGAAAAGTAAAGTAATATACGAAAAAAATTTAATTTGTCATAAGAATATCCAATATTTTATTGTACCAAGATTGATATAAAAGTATTTTGATTTATATATTCTATTTTGATTACGTGTTTTATATATAGTTTCTAAAGAACAGTTAGTTTATACGAGACACTCTCATTGAAACGAACTAAAATCACAAATTGTTGAAGTAATAAAAATGAAACAGTACTCGTTTTTCTAATCATGAAAACTGTCATATTAAAATAAAATAAAAAAAGAAATAATTAAAACACATTTCGCTAAGAAATAAATTTAATCTGTTCAGAACTTTTTAAATAAAAATGATGAATTTCTACAATTTCCCAAAAATATCTTATTTTGTAATTTTGCTTTGAAATATTTGTATATATTTTGATAAATCGAATTCATGAAACAATTTGAAAATACTTCAATAAAATCTTCAGAATTGTATATTTTAAGAAATACATCAAACGAGTTCATTTAAGCAGTTTTTAACTGAAATCTCATCTAAATATTGTTAAATTCAAAAAAATTACAATGTACTCAATCTTGAAATTTTATTACAAAATTTTACAACTCTCTTTTGTTTATTTATATATATATATAAATATATATATATATATATATATATATATATATATATATATATATATATATATATATATATATATATATATATATATATATATATATATATATATATATATATATATATATATATATATATTGTTTAGAACCTTCTACTATATTTCTTCCTCTATCTATATTGTTCTCTTTATAGCAGAAAATTTCAAAATATAAAAAAATATGGCGAAATAACAGATATAACATATGAAAGGAAGAAATTAAAGATTAAAAGAAAAGATTTGTTTTTCAGTTATTCGGGCATTTAATTGTCATTAAATCAAAAATCATTGAAAACTAGTTTTCTTGTTTAAAAATGTTGAAACATTGGTTCGTGATTAATGACATCATATTATATATATATATATATATATATATATATATATATATATATATATATATATATATATATATATATATATATATATATATATATATATATATATATATATATATATATATATATATATATATATATATATATATATATATATATATATATATATATATATATATATATATATATATATACATGTTTGAATTAAACGTTTATTTAAACCAAAATAACCAAAGCTTTAAAAAAATTGATGAAACAGAAACAAGAAATATAATGATTTGCAAAAAGTTTAAACAAAACAAACCATTATTACAGATTTGATAAACATTAAAAAATATTATAATATTTTAAGAATTTGACATCAAATTCAGCTTATAAACCTCCAATATTATTTATAGCACATTTTGTAATGTTTGACATACATTAAATAGTAGTATCACCCAAGCAATATTGATGAATTATTTATACGAAGGAGAAAGAAAAGACGTGTAGAATTTATTATATTAGTCTTCTATTTCTAATTTTATTAATGTAAGAAAGAATTGCAATAATTTTTTATTCTCTTCTAACGTACAAATACAATATATTAACAAATTATCACGAGAAAAATTCAATTTAAATAACATAAAATTTATATAATAAATAATTAGAAAATTTTCCTATTTCCATATGCTAATTTTAGTAAAATGCAATGTTAAAAGAAAGTTTATAGATGAAAAACAAATCAGAAAATAGATTATATATTTAGAGAAAAATTTATACCGTTTATCAAAATATTGCTTCACAATTACCTGCAAGAAGGATTTGTTAAACCTCAGTTAATTGCAACCTTTGTGTGGTAGAAAAGAAATTTTATAAAGTTTGAGCACTAAAAATAAAATAATATAAATATTATTGTTTTAAATTTTGTGAATATCTCTTAAAATCATTGAAATATGGAGCCATGAGAAAAGCAAAAGCTTATTTATGACCTGCAGTTTTTGTTTTCAATTAAACCATATCTGTCTATAAAAATAATTGAATGAATATACTTAATATATGTACATAAATCAAAGCAAAGATGTTCTATTCATAACATAAAATTTTAAATGTATTCCTTATGACAAAGTTGTTTAGCTTCTTAAGGGAACTGGGCC
>JAJQOW010002678.1:0-14086 GCA_037975125.1 Latrodectus hesperus
TATTTTTGTTATAGATGCTTTAATAAAATTGATTTTATGTTTATTAAAAATCTATGTTTATTCGCAATAAAACGTGTGATAATATTTTAAAAATTTTCAATTCTTTTGGTTGATTGTCCACAGAACACGTACAGATTAAAAACGGTTCGGTAACTCACATGTAGTTTAATTAATCAATGCATCAAAAATGGGTTTTGTGGATGGGAGAATAAAATATAATGCCCTCCTGAACCTTTATATCAGGTTCATGTTTACTAAAAATCTAAATATAAGGAGATGTATTGGTAAAAATGTTTAGTAACTTTTCCTCACAATTTTCCTAAACTGCCTTTTCCTAATGGTGCTACAAACAAAAGTGTGATTTATCCAAAAGTATAATGTCAAGCAATTTAGATGTTCTTCTTTCATATTCATTGCATCACTTGAAGCCCAAATATTGGTAACTTAGACACAAATTAAGCAATGAATAATTTTTAAGGTATTTTATTTTCACTAAATAGTTCTTATGGGTATTGACTACCCTAGTAGCAGAGGCTGAGTGGTACTACAGTGGCCATTTACCGGTTTCATTGGTAACTCACTTGACACCGGATTTTTTCACCGGTGTGTGCCCATTAACTTACACATGACACGGTCACTGTATTTTCTACCGCCTATTCTGAACGACACCGTCGTCGGCCACTGATAGAGTGGTCGCTGGTCGTCGGCTGCAGCATTTACCATTGAGATTGAAGGAAAGTAAAATCATGCGCAGACTTATTAATAGGTCTACGCATGCGTGGCGGCCATATTTAAAATCTATTGTTTACTTTAATTTTCTCTGTATATTTATTTCCACTGGGTAGTTAGCTATTCTTAATTGTCTTACGAGGAATTATATTTTACAGAATTTTTTGGTAAGTACTATCAGTTTTTTAAATAAATAACGAGTATATATCCTTAAAATTAAATATATTTCCTGTAATTAATTATGTCACATTATTATCAAGCTAATCATTGTATTTGTGCAATTAAGTTAGAATAAACATTGCAAACAGTCTATTTTAAATGATACAAAATAACTTTATTGTGAAATTATGCTTTAATTTGTTCATTGTTTTTGAAATTTATAAATACCCATAATATCCATTAATAATCTACAATTATTATAACAATTAAAAAATTTAATGCATACTTGTATCGTACCGCATGGTAAAACATCCATAAAGTGTTATGTTGACAATTTTTTTTGTGTATTTTTGGTATGTGTTATTTTTAATATGACTTTTTTTGTTTTTGTTTCTAAGATTAATATTTGAAGCTTGGAAATGAACAGGTTAGAATTTTCATATAAATTAAACGATCAAAATATTTATTCCAGACGGAATAAATTTCGTAAAATCCAATCTAATGTAAAAAGACTAATGTAAAAGCTTTTATTAAACAGAGTAAAAAAGTATTGTTTTGAGTGTTACTATTTTATAACTGGAGAACTAAATTGTTGATTGGGTTACTTTATCATTCTCAGCAAAATTAGTAATAGATAAAATGTCTTTGAGACCTTAAAGATGATCAAATTCTATTTTTGATAAGAAAGTATTAAGTTATGTTTACAGAGTAAGTATAATTATCTTCATATACTTTATTTAATTCATATCTATTTTTTATAACCTTCTATAATCAAGGTGAGATTCATTGCAAGTTTACATTTAATGATAAAATTCATATCAGCAAATGAAAATGGTGGTATATAAAATTTGGGAAATAATATGCAGTAATGATTTCTTGACTTGCATTCAAAATTATAGAACTTTTTGGAAGCATCTCTCAAAATTGTAAAGAGGTATTCCATTTTTGTTTTTGTAATCATTAGGGATCAACACTTCCAGTTTACTAAAACTTGAAACATGTAAAAATACTTTATTAAATATTTTAAAAATAGGTTCATTTAAAAAGTATTAAATGGTTAATTAATTAATAAGATTTTTGAAACTTAATCATACTCTTCTATATATATATATAATGCCTTGATAGGATTTTGCAAAAAGTTTGCATGTTACATATAAATATTGTGTTTTTCATAATTTTACCAAATATGTGAGCTTCAAAGTGAATCATTGTTTTTATAGAATAAACTTTGATTAAAAGAATATAAAACAAAATATTTTTAACAAAATGGTCAATAATAATCTATTTACAATTAAAAAACTACTTATCCTAAAAACAGAAACAGAATTTATTCATTAAATATTTTTCACATAGCTTTCAAGTTGTAGAATTCGTAGAGGAAACAGATGATAAAAGTGTGGCAGTTGTCGCATCTAATTGGATGGATGGAAATATGTGTTACTGGCCTCCTTATAAGACGCCTAACAGAATTAGGTGTGCTATTGAAGACTTTGAAGTTCCTAATGAAAATTGGATGAAGGTCTCATGTCGTTGCCTGTCATCTTGTGGTTTGTTATTGTCTTGGTTTTATTAGCTATGATTTGTTCATACTTAAGTTAGTTATATTTTGTAATTACTGTGTTCATCATAAATATTATTACAATTTTGAAAAATTCTGTGTATTTTTAAATTTCATTTAATAAGGAGATTAATAGTTTTTTTTCTTTGTAAGATGTGGATTTTTTTAAGTTTAATTTTAATATTTATAATTTTTCTTTTTAGTAATAAAGTAATAATAAATTAGTAATAGAGTAATAAAGTTCTTATCCAAAAATGAAAAAAGAAATGCCAGTTTCTTTGTTTTACTAGTTGATCAATGATAAATTTTAAGGAGTAAGCCAAAGCAATATATTAATATAAGTTATGATGCAAATTTTGTAATATATATAACAAAATAATATACAAATATTATATTGAAGAAATATATGTTCATCTATTTTTTGCAAAGAAAACTGTATTTAAATTTTTACTGTGATATGTTTTTTAGAAATAATTCTAGAAAGCTGATTTAGCTTTAAATTTTTCTGGAATTTTTTTCAACATAGTTTAAATTTCCTAGCAATTTAAACCAATTGAAATACAAAAAAATAAAGTTTAAAAACATTAAGTTTCTATATAAAAATATTTGACAGGTAAATTAGCTTTAACATGGATTTGAAAACTGGAACTTCATTTGAATTTATTTTTCTGATATTTTGTTATTATTTTCAGATGACTATTTTGACTAATAAAGGTGGAACAAGTTCCAGTGATGTTATAAAAAGAATTCTGATGGAACTGATGACAAACAAGTTGTCAAAACAATACAACTGGAAGGACAGTAGAGGTGCAAAGCATCCCTTTTCCACCCTTCAGAATGTTATGAATTTGATAACAGGTTAGCATTTTGTTTTTAAACTTTCTAAAGCTAACTGCTTGTAGAAATATTTAAAAGTAATATAGTGCAATATGAAAACATTAAATTCAAACGTAAAAGTTTATGAATTGAATTTAATCAAAATATTTCTAAATCATAATCACTGTAACAAATCATAAGAACATAATATTTCATGTTTCTGAAATAATTTTAATTGCATATTTTTATTATTCTAGGTTTAACGTATGTAATTTAAATTTATATTGTGTTTGTAACTTAAAATTGGGTATAATTGTTATTTTCTATTTTCATTTATGGATTACTTTTGTATTTTTTAAATGCCAAGTTTACCATTGGATCAAAATGTTGATTGTAGTACATAAATTAAATTTAATAAATTTATTTTTTCCCCTAATTTAAATCTTAATTTTAATATTTTATCAACTTAAAATTTAATTTTTGTGATATTTCCATGTAATGTTAATAATATCAATTATAAAAATGTTAACCTTACTTTGTTTCTGATGTTACTTTATTTAACATTTATATGAGTAAAATTTGTTTATTTGTAGCTTCTACTTGCCACCATGTCAGCCGTATAACAGATATGGATGTACAGCAGGACATCAAGAAATGGCTGATGCGTGCTCCAGATAGAGATGGGGGGGGGGCACTGCTTTGGAGAAAGCCCAGTCTAATGTTAATATGTTATAATAATAATAAAGATTTATCTTTTTTTAACATTTTGTTTTTGTGAATAAATTCATACATATTGAAGCAGATAGTTTAACAAATATTAAAATAAAAAATGCTGTAAAATAGGGACACTTTATCTGAATATATAACTGAATTTTTAATCTTATTACAATAATGTATTTAATACACTTGTTACCAAAAATTTGTTACTCATTTCTTTTATCACTTTTAGCTCTGCAAATATTGCTTTTAGAAATGTTCTAGAATATTCATATTTAAGTCAATTTTTCAACTATTAATAGAAAATATCAATATATATATATATATATATATATATATATATATATATATATATATATATATATATATATATATATATATATATATATATAAAACATTAAGCTAAGACCATAGAATCAAAGTTATCTGTTCTATATTAAAATATAGAATCAATGTTTTATTTTAAATTTATCAAGTGTATCTAGTTGAGAATAATTTATACCTATTTTTACAAATATATGAAAATTAATTGAATTTCTATGATTTTAATTTCTAAAACTGAATCTATGCACACATGTTAAAATATATATCTTATAAAAGCAATAAAAAAATTTAGATTTTTTGCAGTTAAATTTGCTAAGAAAACATTTATAAAATCATAACAATGAACAATTTCCTAATTTATTTTTTCTAAAATTGGAAATTATTTTTTAAAATAAAATCTTAATGAATATTGTCTGTGTTCTATATTAAAAGAACGAATCAATGTCTTATTTTAAATTTATCAAATGTATCTAGTGTAGAAAGGTTCTATAATTTATACCTATTGTTACAGATATATTGAAACTAATTGAATTTGTAGGATTTTAATTTCTAAAACTGAATCTATGCACGCATGTTAAAATATATATCTCACAAAAGCAATAAAAAATTTAGATATTTGCAATTAAATTTCCAGTGTAAAACCTGTTAAGAAAACATTAGGAAAATCAACCTGCTAATTTATTTTTTCTAAAACTGGGAATTATTTAAAAAAAATCTTAATATTGTCATTTATTTGATTTTTCATAACAGTGAAAAAAATTAAAGCAAATCTATAAAACTGAAATTATTGAAAGTTAATTTTGGGTCCTGCAATGAAAACTTGATAATACTGAAATGTCCTATAGTGAAAAAATATTAGATATTGGGTAAAATACATTTCATATTAATTTCACTTACATAACTGTACTATATAAATTATTACATTTTGAATTTATTTATAAGTATTAAAAAATCCTTTAACACAAATATTTTTTATCACTTAAAACACTTATAAATATATAAATATTTAAAATAAGTTTTCCTAAATATTGTCAGGCTTATCAAAAATACACTATTGTTAAATTATTTTTAACGATAGTGTATTTTTTATATTTAAGCCGGAAAACAGCACAGGTACACGAGTAGAATACAAAATTGAATGGCAAATATCATCGATGCACTCACTCCCTTTTCATCGAATTTTAAAAAAGTCATCGGGCCATACGCCATAAACTCATCACACCGTGCACTTCAACTGAACGGGCGGCGACACCGCAGCCGCTCTCTGGCCGAGGTGACAAAAGGTCCACTGTTCCATGCACTTTTGCCGCACAGGGGCCGCTGAGTTTCCATCGGTTCAAGTCGTTAACCCAATCACCACCCCAGTGTTGAATTGCTACTAGGGTACTGTGTTTTTTTCTGGGTATGTATGAGTGGACCACAGATTGTACAGTGATCCCTCGTTTTTCGTGGTTAATGGGTGCCATAACCTTCTGCGAAAGCTGAAAAACCGCGAAGTAGGTTTTGCCCCTAGGAATTTTCGTGTATGCGGGTACATGAATGTTTTAAATATGTTAACAGTATTTATACTTAACATATTTAAGATCAAAATTATAATATACGCATTTACTGAAAATTGTCAGTGCTAATTAATAAGGTTATTTACAAAACCTAATACAGTAATAACCATTAATCAACACTGCTTTCCGACAAAGGCGAAGAGTCTTGTGTTGTTGGTGGAGGAGATGCTCTCACTTGACTCGTAGGAGACTTAGGCTCACTAAGAAACTCTTCTGCTGGAGGCGCTGACGATAGAGCCGGGGGTTTTACCTTGGTGAGAAACATGGTGATGAGTAGTTGTTGTCTTTGCTTTTTCTTTTCCTTCAAAATTTCCCTGTACAAGGACATATCGTCATCAACGCGATTGCTAAACTCAACAGCTCAAACCATATTGTCGTCAATGACTTGTGCAAAATTATTGCATCGCTCTTGCCATGTTGCAGATTCTCTAGAGTAAGGGCACGTTTTTTAGTTTCTTCTTCCTCTTCGTTTTCTTCCTCACTTGCAGATTTTTTCATTTCAAAGAGGTCTTCAGCTGTCAATGGGTCTAAATGGCAGTCGATAAGTACGCTGATGTCTTCTTTTGTTATGTCGATAAATACTTCATTCCTTATGATATGAGCCAGCCTCACCGCCTTCTCCACCGTTGAGTGATGAACTTCTTCAGGAATGAAGCTTGGATAGTCGTACAACACGTTCAGCCATAATTTTTTCCAGCTAGAATTTATAGTCTCACTCTTCATGTCCTTTAATGCTTGCTGAATATTAGGAAAGCATGAGGTAAGGACATAGCTGCGCCAATACTTTATTTCAAGTGCAGTATTTCAAGGTGAATTCATGATTGGCATCGTCAACTGCTGAGATGTGGCCCTTTATCGTGCAGCGAAGGTAGAGTCACAGGGATGAATCTACTCATACTCTTACTGGTCGATGTCGCACAGGAAACCAATCACGCCCCTTTATGAGAGGCTGTGGTATGTACTATGAGTCAACTCATCTCTTTGTTTGACATGCAGGGATCCTTCTCTCTCGCACATGAACATGAAACAATGCTCCTTTCCACAACACAATATTTACAAATGTGTCAGAGATCTCCATTATTGGTAGGAACAAAATTTTCCTGACGACTCGTAATAAGGTAGTTACAGTTACTCTCGTTCGTACATCCAAAAATTTCGTAATCGCATGATTATTGCTTGATTACTTTTAAAGTTATAAGGAATATTTCAGATGAGGGTAATGGATAACATTTTATGTGGGTAACAATTGCTGAAATTACTAATAACTGGAAAGCATTTACAACAATAATTAATGTATCTTCTAAATAAGTTAAATAAACGGGAACAAATGTCTTTTTATGAAATTATTAATAAATAAATCAATCAAAACTTCAAATCAAACAATTAAATGAAAAATAAGTAGCAAGCAAATAATTGAATGCTACCGAAAAAATTTTAATATAGTCGCTTTAGTTAGAAAATGTAAACACAAAATATTCTACAATACGCTGCAAATTTCCAAGGTCAAAAATCGAATATAAATTATGTACTGGAATAGAAAAACATTAGATTGTGTAGTTATTTCTGTTATCATGATTTAAAAACATGAGTGTGTCATGTTACGAAAAAAATTAGCTCTACATATTTTAATGTAGGTCGAAAAAACATTTTTGTTTATTTTTCCAAGTAAGGAAACAAAAATGACGATGGTAATTCAATAGTATTCGATATCACCGAGAAGAAAAAGATAGTATTCTGATAACATATTATTTAGAATTTTAACTATCCATTGTTCAAAAAGTTACTAAAATTGACAAATTTTATTTTATAACTTATTCTTAATTTAATGAATTTTTATGTAAAAGCTTGGTTTATTTATCATCAATTTGATAAAATATTTAATATTTCGTCTTTAATATTGGAAAACGCTGATATTCCTTTTATTTTTAGAGTAATATAGTGTTCCTCCTATGCTATTTATTTACTTAGAATTTTTTTAGTATTTTTTAAATTTTTTTTTAATTGATAAAAGTTTAGAAGAATCTAAAAGATTTTTAATTTGCCTAAATCGTTTCTTTGAATCCCACGACTAGAATTCCTTGATTAAAGACGAGTTTGTTCACATTTTATGGATCTTTAGACCATAACTACACAATCAGAACCCATAATCTTTAAGATTAAGATCAAGTCTGTTGTCATTCCAGCTTTTAAACTCATGTAACTACTAAAAAACTACAGTCAATGGCGATTAATGAAATTGATTACTACTTTTCACAGGACATTATGACTGTGTTCTTTTTCGTTATCTGTAACTTTATTTTGACTCTTTATTTGAGACTTACTGGCAGCGTTAGCTGCTTTTCTCTATCCCATTTTAAATTTTGTTACAATTTCATTGTCTTGGCATTGGACTTCTGTAAATATAACATTCGAAGTAAATTTTGCTAAACTTAGAATATGTGCTATCCATAGTGAGAAGAAATCCATTTCCAAACTTTTATATCTATTGATTGTGCAACAAATAACTTGTTGTATCACATAGTTAAGGATACAACATTATTATATGATTATTTGCAAAGTGTGATTTGTTGCACACTAATTGGAATTTATGCCATAAAATTATTTAAGGAAGTAAATGAATGTTTATTGGGACGTTAATATTGAAATTATTTTCAATGATTGATATGATATTAACTATATTAAAATACAATAAAAATGAAAAACATGCCACAAAAATCCATTAACCCCATAATTCTTAAGCATTTACCCATCAGACGTGCTTACAGAAAGCTTAGAATTTTGGAGTTTATGGCCTCATTTCTCCTTGTTCAATAGTGGCGGGGATTGAAACCGAACATTTCTACCTTGAAGAGCCAGATGATGTCACTAGGTTAAAGCAAGCATATGCTTGCCAAACTTCCTAGTTTTCAGATAAAATCCATGTGTCTATGCCGGATTATTTCACGTGGCAGTAAAAATTAAATTTTATTTTTATGATAGTAAAAAAAATAAATGATAAATAGATGATAGCCAAAAAGTCTAGAGATGATTAACTGTGAAGGATATTATTTAGGAAAATTACTCTGTTATTTATTTCTGTACTATATGAAAATTAAAGAAGAGAAAAGATCTAGATGAGCAAAACTGTAAGAGTGTGAAAGAAAATTTTCATGACTTTTATGAACGATGCATTGCATACTTGGACCTCTAAGAGAATAGTTTTGTATACGCTAAACAATTTTCATGGGACAATCTGACCAAAACAAATGCCGTTGTTTGGAAAAACGCCAGAACTTCTGCTGAAATTATTAATAGCAGACTTCTTGGTGAACCCGGTATGAGAAAATAAACAATGATCAGCAGTTTGACGAAGTTGTGCCTCTGAGGTGTATTTGCAGTCAAATTCGGAACAATGAAAGCAAGAAAAGACTATCAAACATGTGATTATTTCAAGTGAAGAAAAATGCCTCAGGTTGTTTGATCAATTTAAGGATAATCACATAGCAGCCACCAATTTGATCAAAATTGTTGAGTATGTCTTCTGCTTACCCTAGACATCAGCTCCAATTGAGAGAACATTTTTTAGGATCAACAACGAATGGACTGATGATAGTGTTTCATGAAATAATCTATAGTTAATAGTTTGATGACATATCAAATTAATATCGGATTAGCTTGTGAAGACGTACGACAAAAAATGTCGAAGCCAATGAAAATTTCATGTAAATATTATTTAAATTTTTATTTCTCATTCAAGAGAGAAATAACTTCTTCTTACTTAAATAACTTATAAATACTAATACGTAAGAAATAAAATGTTTAAATTTATGTGCTTCTGTACTTAATTATTATCCCTATTTTAAGTTCCAAATCAGTAATCATTTATCCATAGCTTTGAGAATAACTACACTCTAAAACAATTTAAAAACTTTCCTAGGTCTGCACTTTTAAATACCTGTAATGGTACGAAGAAGTGGGTTCCAGTGTCCCGGTTGAATATTTTAGAAATCTGGCAAGCCTGAGTAAGCATTTAAATTGCTTTTCATGATCATTTAAAATTTCTTATATTTTGTACTTATGACATAATTTTTAATACGGTGGGCCTCCACCTAATTCGCCATTCCTCACAATCTGACATCGCTTTCATCAAGTTTATTATTGGTGATAAATTTAGAGTTAAAAGAGTGATGAATATTATGTCCATGCTGGTTACAAAAGGACTGGACTTATGCGCCTCGCCAGTACAAACCACATCACAAACACAAAATGACTCTGAACTTAACCTCTCAGATGATGATTAAAGCAAGGACAATTGCAGCACACTTCCTTAATTTTGTAAATTTTTGCTTTATTTTTCATATTGTCTGTTACATATCTTACTGTATTTAGCCTAGAATTTTGTTTTTCATGTTTTTTCTCTTATAAGTAAGAATCATTATATCTTTTCTACGCTGGATTTCTCAAATTAACGAGACTTGTTATGTCAATTCTGTACTTGTTAAATTTTTATGAATGATTCACTCTATCTCTAGTATATCTAACTATTTCGTCGCCTACTCTATCTTTTTTTTTCTTTAATGTTTACCTTTGCCGATTTTCTTTTTCATGGAATTATTGTATCTTATTCCTGTAATATGTGACCAAATGTTTTTTTTTTTTTTTTTTTAATATTTCACTTTAATGCAAATTTGTTAACCAAATTTAAACTAAAATAGATGCTGCGGTTAATAGTAATCTCAACCACCTTTTATACTTATTTAATCTCCTCTGCTTTAATTTACACATTACTTATGTTTTCATCTTTAATTTTAAATTTTTCCTCTCTTATGTACTGAAATGTAATTTGTTCCAATGAGCCTCTTTCTCTGACATGTGTCACAGATATAGGCTTGAAAGTCCAACATTGTTTTCATTTTTAGTCCTCAACTACGTAGTCAAGTTCTGGATCTCAGCGGGCACCTGGCACTTCGTGCGAGGTGTTTATTCCTCTAATTTGAAGAGGGGTGGAACCTGATAACCGATAGGTACAGACCAGGGCCTCCTCTTCTCGTTGTTGTTGTTGTTGTTGTTGACATAATTTTTATATATATAATGGCTTACAATATAATTATAAATTTTTAAAATGATTCGGTATTTTTTTATTGAGTTTTGTTAATTTGTTAAAAGATATAACACTTTTTCTCAATTTTTCTAACAATTTTTGTGTCTGACTTAATCAATATAATAAAAAATAAATAACTAATAATGTAAATGATCATAATTTATTGTTCACTTACGTTTTTTTAATATTTTTCTAATATTTTTGCTAAAATGTTTGTTTAGTTTGCATTTTTATAATCGAGTTGTCTACGTACTCCTATGAACACCACTTTCATTAGAAATTCGAAATACATTCATCACCCTGAGACACTTTATCTTGACATCATGCCAGATATTGTGCAAGACTTGCATAAAATGTGAAAAAAATGGCAAATACAAAAACCGTATTGTTAGAAAACTTCAGATATAATAATTGAAGCCATACATTTATTTGAACAACTTTTTTAAATATAAATGAGATAACTTGCTTCAAGACTTCTTAATATTCTACGTATGTTTCAGATGTTTTAATTCTTTATAATACATAGTTAGGATAAATGATTTAACTTTGTGACATCCCATCTTACATTCTTTTCTTTGTACTTTGCTCATTTATTTCTTTATTTTGTTCTGAGGAGAATAAATGTTTTATAATTCAATACCAATGTGAGCACATTGGATAAAACTATCAAAACAATATGTGAAATATATTAAAATTATATAAAAATATAAAAACAAACGTTGTCTTTTCCTAATTCATTATCTATTCAGAAGTAGATTCGAATCTTTTAGATTGGAAATTTGTTCTACAATGTCATGATGAAGAACAATAAATAAAATACTTCAGCAGGAAGACTAACCATCATTTTTAATATCAAATTATCTTTTTCTAAATGAAGCATTGCTTCATTCTCGGTAATTATTTTTTTATAATCTATACACCGTTAGCATTCTAACCACTTTCTAGTTAATTTAAATAAAATGGATTGCAGAAAAAAAGCAATGACTTACTCTTGTTTTTTAACAGAATAGTAAATGCGTTTTGACGTAAAGAGAATTTAAATGTAGCCAGCAATAACGTAAATAATTATATATTACTTTTCCATGTATATTTAATAATTTCATGTTATTTTTGTGTTTTCATTATATTTAATTGCTGGCTATTGCTTGTTTTGGTATATGTTTTGATATCTAAGAATGCTGTTGATTGAGCTTTCAATAATGGATTTATTATACTTCACTTAAAAGGAATAACAAAAATAATAATTCAAGAGAAATATATTAAAAATAAGAAAATTATTTAAGGAACTTATATCATTTTCTTTTATTCCCCAGTCAAAAAATTCAAAAGGTTTCATTTTAATTAAATTTTCATCAAAATGTATAAGAAATACAATAAAATGTTTCAGTTGAATTAGTTTCCTTCTAAGATGTATTTTTCAAGCTTATTTATTTTGTGAAGAGAAACTTTTATTGCAAAACTTCAAATATTTTCATATTATGGATTCAACAAAAATGATTTTGCTAACAGAGGTATGAAGTTGTTCCGCCACAAGAGTTACATTGTGGAGGATACTGGAGCACACCCTTTTTTAAAGTGATGGCATTCCTTAATTCACTTCACTTCTCAGAAAAGGTGTTAAATGATCCCTAAAAGTTCATGATTATAAACTAAAAAATCCGAGACGAATCTTTAATCGCTTACTTCGGTTCATTCAGAAAGAAGTCGGATCAAAGCAGCCTTTTCTGACTGTCTTGTCAGACTCAAATATACTCTCTGCAAAGCGAATGTGGCATAACTGGCCGCTATTTGCTTACCTTTTCATTATTCAGTATGCTGCTCAAATAAAAAAATTCTTTATTTGTGTAAACTTGATTATTATAAACTGAAAAGAAGCTATAAGTCTTTAAATAAAAATTAACATTTGCATTGAATTATGACAGAGATGGCACATTATCTTCATAGATGGATGACGATAATGTGAAACCACATTATTTCAAAGATTTAGTGTATAGAATCAACTAATCAAAATATTTAAATTCAATTTGAAAATGAAAAGCTATGATAATAACTTCATATTTGAAATAATAAAATTATAAAGAAACTTTAGAAAGAAAGAAACATATATATATATATATATATATATATATATATATATATATATATATATATATATATATATATATATATATATATATATATATATATATATATCATTGAGCAAGGCATATTTAATGGAAAATACATTCTAAGTTTTTATAAATGTTATTTATTACACACAATAACAAATTAGTTATTTTATACACATCAATAACACATTCTCCATTAACGAAGTAAAAAAGTATAGAAAATTCTATAGTAAAAAAGTATAGAAATTCTAAAAGAATAGAAAATTCTGAGAGAAATGCTTAGAGAAATATCAATAAAATTTCTTTCTCGTTCAAATGTTTTTCGTACTTCCTTTTTACACTACCACTTTTTACACTGAAGTGAATTATAAATAGTATGTCTTAAAATGTACACGTGAAAGTTGAAACTTCCCCGTCAAATAAGTGATTTCTTTTAAGAGAAATATTTTCTTCATTGAATACATTATCTTTTCTCGAATCAATCTCAGTTTTTTTAAACCAAGAACTGAAAATTTCTGATCGTCACGCGCTGTCAATCATTCGTCTACAATTTCTAAGAAAAAATGGCAGTAAGTGTCTGCACAGTAAAATGAACAAAAACTGTCGATTCACTTCTACACAATGTCCTTGGCCAAGAACGTTGTATCATATTACAATGAAATCTGTTTTATTACTATAAATTTCGCTTATGTATGTGCTTGTTTTATCTACTTGAAACCAAAAGAGCCAATTATTCTCAGTGATTGTTCTCAATTAAAATTTGATTCATTATTTTTTATCAGTTAACATGAAACCAATATCACATTAAAATGATAATCGATTGTTTCGTAATAAATGAGATTATATATACACACACATCCAAATAATTATATTTGTGAACAGTAATTTTTTTCATGATTATAGCAAAAATATTTTAAGAAGATAATAAAAAAAGGCTAGAAAAATATTCGGTCTAGTTTAATTTATGTATAAACATTTGACATGAAAACGAAATTTCATTGAATTAAATATTTTGGTATTATAACATATATTATGG
>JAJQOW010002679.1:0-14079 GCA_037975125.1 Latrodectus hesperus
CCTAAAACAAATAATTTTAATAGTTTATAAAAAAAGAAACTCTTATGAGTAATTAGTATATAAAATATATTATTTGCCTATTTTGAGTTTCATTCTTTGTTAACTTAAATCTTTTCTATCATTATTGCTTTATTTTTCAAAGATCATATTTTTGTTATTTAAATTTTTTAAAACACTAAAATAGAAACAAAAATTTTGTGTTCATTATTTGAAATTATATTTTATTATCTGCCGGGTCAAATATTACAATAAACTCAACAGTTATGGCCAAGACGTCAGTTATGGTCACATCAAGTTACCTAAGCAACTGGACTCCGTTCCAAAGATTAAAGAAGCACAGTCCCTTCAGTCTGAGCTTAATCGCTGCACTTAATCGAGAACAATGTCGACCCACATGCCCTTCACTGCGGTTTGTACCCTGCTGAGGTTCTTTCCAATGTTCACTTCAATTACAAACTTTCTACGGCAGTCATCAAGAGCGACTGTTTACCTGTATTGCTAAAACAATTAGCCTTGGAAACCATTAATAATATACCACCAAATGACATAAAAATCTATACTAATGGCAGCAAAATAAATCACCGAACTGGCAACGGAGTTTTCATCGAGACTCCTCATGACAAACTCTCTCTTAGTCAACGTAATCCCGACTTCTGTTTGGCTTTTCGTAGCGAACTAATAGCCATTAACATCGGACTGGAATCCATGGGCGAAACTAACTATACTGATGTCTGAATATTAACTGATAGCCGTAGTTTAATTCAACATCTGCAAAAATGGACCTGCTTGGGAGACCTAACAAGCCTTTCTATTCTACCCAAGCTTAAAATTGTCTCCCTTCGGGATAATATCTATTTTCAATAGATCCCGTCTCACGTGGAGATTGGAGGCAATGAAATAGCCGACACTTTAGCTAAAGAAGGCTCAAGTCATCCTGCTCCTTCTTCTTTTGCTCTTACCTACTGTTGCGTTGCCAATTTGTTGCGTGTTTGTTTCCTTTCATTAATAAGTCCTATTGCCTTTAATATTTTTATTTTAACAATAACAATTAACAAATAACAATTTTCATAATTATATTCCATAAAATGAGTTCCACACCGTGATACACTGGTGCCAATACGGTCTCTCATTCGACCGCATCCAAATAGCAACTGGTCTAGATTCCCCATCGGATAGGGAAGATGCGCTTCTCATTCCCCTTTAGGGATTTACTGTGGCTGAGTTGCCACATCCTCCCGCCCCGACAAAGAATCAGCCAAAAATAAACATCACATAGTAAAATTAATACACGTAAATATGGAAAAACTAAAATTTTACATTACAAAATAAATTGAATACTTAAGAAATATGAATTCGAAACAAAATATACACATAATAGTAACTATAATTGTATAACACTAACTATTAATCATTACAATTCACCAACAATAATAAAGGTTCTTCACCCTTTTCAGACAAAATGTTTTAACTTACTCTTGGACTTCTAAATTATACAAAAGCTGTACGGGACGTTTTATGACCCCTGATGGAGTCTTTAAAGTCACCGCTCTTACTTTGTTGTCCCTGCCTCTATGGACTTCCAGTACCTTGGCCAGCTTCCACATCTGTCTCGGAACCTTATCTTCACCTACTAAAACTACATCATTTACATTAAATACACATTTTACATTGACAGGTTTTGGGAAATTCGCACCCCTTAATAGAAGAAGATATTCTCCTTTCCATCTTTTCCAAAAATTATTTAAGATTTTTTCTCTATAAAGAAATCTTTTAATTAAATCCTTTTTACCGGTAAATAATTTGCAATTTTGATTATCTGACCAATTTGGTAAGGTAGTTAATCTTCTTCCAATTAAGAAGTTTGCGGGTGTGAGAGGGAATGGTTCATTAGGTTCATTATAAATATAAGTTAAAGGACGAGAGTTAATTATAGCTTCAATTTCTGCCAAGATAGTTTGTAACTCTTCAAAAGAAACTAATGCCCTTCCCAAAATTTTCCTTAATGCAACTTTTGTTATTCGAACCATTCTCTCCCAATAACCACCCCACCATGCAGCACGTTCAACAATGTATTGCCATTTAATTCCTTTCTTTCCAAAGTAATTTTGAATATCAGATTCAGTTATGTTTGCATAGAGTTTTTTAAGTTCAGTCTCAGCACTTTTAAATGTCATTGCATTGTCAGAATTAACAATGCGGCAAATACCTCTTCTGGAGATGAAACGTCTAAATGCTAGAAGAAAATGTTCTGTACTTAATCCGGAGACAACTTCGAGGTGAACGGCACGAGTTACAGCGCATGTAAATAAGGCGATATAAACCTTGTCTTGGTCCTTTGAGTATAAGGGGCCGGCAAAATCAATACCCACCACTTCAAAAGGATCAGTTTCACTGGTTCTGTCGGCAGGTAGTGGTGCTACAATTTGATTTCCATGCTTGATTTGAAATCGTCTACACTTAAAACACTTGTTTAGACAATTTTTCACAGCTTGTCTACCACGGATGATCCAAAATCGTTCTCTCAACTGGGTAAGAGTATCGGAGACACCTGAATAGTACAAGTTTTTATGCTCCATATCTATTAAAAGATTTGTGAATCTTGATTTATAGGGGATGATAATTGGATGTTTGGATTGATGATTGAATTCGGAGTTCTGGAGTCTTCCTTTTAAAACGATTAAATCATTGGAGTCCAAAACTGGGTTTAGAGTAAAAAGTTTGGAACTAGAGGGAATTGGAAGGTTGTTTTTAAGGCAAATGTATTCTTTCTCGAATTCATTTTGCTGCACAGTCCGAATCCAATATCGTTCAGCATTAATTAGTTCACTCGTAGTGATAACGCCAGTTTCTCGTTCGTGGGTTGCCTTACAGTTTTTTATGAATCTTAATATGTAACCAGTGATTCTAAAAACCTTGTTCAATTCACTGAAGTCCTCCAAATTCAGTAAAGGCTGTAAAGTTTCAATATTCGTTTGAAAAGACACTGCTACACTTCTTCTTTCTTCTTCTATACAATGCAAAGTATCCAGTTTGGCGCCTGTCTCAGAGCATGGGAAGTCACCTTTCAGAAGCCATGAAGGTCCATGGAACCAGATACTATCATTCACAAGAATTTGAGCCTTAATTCCCCTCGTGAGTTTATCAGCAGGATTGGTCTTTCCCTGACAGTGATGCCAACTGCTCGGATCTGTTTTATCTTTAATTTCCATGACACGATTGCGGACGAATTGCTTCCACTCGTCGCTGTTTCCCTTGATCCAATGAAGGCAAATTTGTGAGTCTGTCCAATAGTGCATGTTACTGTTGCGTAACAGGGGAAAAGTGTCTCGCAGATAATGTCCCATGCGAGCTGAAATTAAAGTTCCTAATAGTTCCAACCGAGGGAGTGTAAGCTTCTTTAATGGAGCCAGACGTGATTTCGACAAAACAAACCTCGTTTCATACCCATCTGAATGCTTCATTCGAAAATAACATACTGATCCATAACATTTAGGGCTGGCGTCAGAAAATATATGGACCTCTAAAGATTCCCAATTGATTTCATGAAAATATAATCTTGGAATTTCAAAGTTTCTTACAATTTCCATTTCATTTAACCAGTCCAAAAATGCTATTTCTATTTCTGGGGGAACACATTCGTCCCATTGGAGGCCTAGTTCCCAAATCCTTTGTAATTGCAACTTCATTCTTATTGTGAATGGGTTCATTAAGCCTATAGGATCAAATAACATACCACATGCCGCGAGAATAATTCGCTTCGTTACTATTTTTGGGTTTTTAAACTTTTCAAACTGATCAATATCGAAGCTAATAACATCATTTTCATTGTCCCAAATTAGACCTACAACTTTTAATGGTACACCTTGGTCCGCTGATGTTTCTCGACAATCAATATTAGCACGCTTGAGGTATTCATCAAGAATCGAGGAATTCGTCGCCCATCGACGAAGGTTCATACTAGCTTCACTAAGTATTAAAATCATTTCCTTAACTAATTTCAAAGCGTCTTCAACATTAGAAGTTCCATTTATTAAATCATCCACGTAAAGTTCTTTAAGCATTTCACATGCTTCATCATATTTTCCTTGATACCTTTCCAAATGCAGCCTTATGGTTGCAGTAAGTAAAAAGGCGCTGCATTTGATCCCAAAAGTTACTCTCTTATTCTTAAATGTTGCAATGTTTTGAGGGCTGAGATTGAGATTAGGACCCTTATCTTTTAACCATAAAAATTTTAAAAACTCGCTATCTTGTTCAGCAATTCCCACTTCTAAATACGCGCGTTGAATATCTGCGCAAAATGCCACTTTGTGTAATCTGAACCTCAAAATTATTTTTAATAAATCGGGATTCAAATTTGGGCCGCTTTCTAAGCAATCATTTAACGACAACTCGCATTTTCCTTTAGATGAAGCGTCAAATACTATCCTAACTTTAGAACTATATTTTTTCTCGCGCACGACTGCGTGATGTGGGAGGAAATAATCAGTCTTCATATTTTGATGTGAATTCGAGTCAACTATTTCAATAATGCCATCCCTTAAATGTTCGTTAATTATTGTATCGTACCTAGCATATAAATACTCGTTTTTGATTAATGAACAAGTTAAACTGGATAAACGACGTTTTGCGATTTCATAATTATTGCTTAATTCCTTATAACTAACCTTCCATAACAATTTTGTTTCATATCTTTCATCTACATATGTGGTATTTTTCTTAAAGGTTTCCAAAATATCCTTGTCTGAGAGAGACATTTCCTTATCCCCATTAATTCCAATGGTTTCCAATAGCCATAAATTTTTTATCCTATCACAATCTAACCCTTCATTCTCTACAATTAAATGATTCACAGACACCCCTTGGCTATTAGAATCTCCATCCCTACCTTGAATTAAGAGTCCAAATATACTCTCTTGAGCAATTAATCTCTTAGTGAGTCTTACAATATTATCGCCTAATATTTCTGAGATATAATCTGAACCGATTAAAATGTGAATTTTTTCAGTAATACTAACATCAGCTAATTCAATACCCTTTTCAAAAGCAAGGTTCCTCACGAATTTTGACGGAATTCTTATTTTTGCCAAAGTAATCGAATCAATCACTATTGTTTGTATTTTTACACATTGGTTAGGATATTTAATATTATGTAAAGTTAATTCGACCAAATTATACATTCGCTTTTCAGCAGTTTTAGATCCAAATGTATGAATTATTAAAGGTTCCTTCTTAATAACCTTCAAATTTAACGCGTCGGCTACTTCTTTTAAAATAAATGATTTATTTGCTCCACCGTCTACCATGCAGCGTAACTGTAAGCTGCTTTCTTTCGATTTCACTAAAGCCGAAAAAGTTTGTAGCAAAACAGAGTTATGCGAAGTTCTGTTTACATTAAGTTCCCTGGCGGAAAATGAAACCATTGACGAGACCGCTTCTTGTTTCGAATCGCCTTCCCGGACTGAAACCGAAACATCCTCAGCAAAACATTCACCCCTCTCTCCGCATAGCAGGGAGTTGTGACCTTGAGAACCGCACATTTTACATTTTAGATAATTACGGTCGCAAAATTTTCTTATATGATTTTGAAAACAAATAA
Source organism: Latrodectus hesperus (assembly GCA_037975125.1). NCBI lineage: Eukaryota > Metazoa > Arthropoda > Arachnida > Araneae > Theridiidae > Latrodectus > Latrodectus hesperus. The sequence continues at coordinate 5,600 of JAJQOW010002679.1, forward strand.
AACAAAGACCCTTTGACATTAAAGCTTTCCTTTTATCATTAACACTTAGTGAGCAATCATGATTCATGTGATTTTGTGTACAAAAAATACATTTTTGGTTATTTTCTATTCTATAAAAGTTGCGCTTACACGTAGCGCTCGGTTCGTATTTCCGCGGTCCGCAGGGATATTTATTACCCACTTGAGTGCTCAAGACCGCCCCGCTGCTAAATTTATTGCTCACATCGCTTCTCTTTGAGTTCAAGAAATGAGGCTTATTTGGGTAACTTTGATCTGTTACTTTGTTTCGAAAGGGATATTCCTTAGGGTTAAAATTTCTCGGATTAGCTAATATTAATGACGCTTCTCTACATTCAACTTCTTTTCTTATAAATTCTACTAATTTTACAATATCAAACAATTCGTCTGTTTTACGCTGACGATTATAATTTAAATTTAACTCTTCGGGCAATTTTTGCAGAATTACAGGACACAATAAATTACTGAATGTGTCAGCGGCTATTCCCAAGGATTGCAAGGACCTTATTTGTACTTCAATGGCGTCATACATTTTTCTTAAACCAATAATATTAGAGCAAGACTTGACTGGTTCTATTACTAAAAGTTTGTGCATATGTGCTGACATAATTATATCTGTTCGACCGAATCTATCCTTTATTAATTGTATTGACGCATCGTAATTTTGGTCTGTGAGGGAAAATCCTTTAACTGCACTTAGCGCAACTCCTCCAAGATAAGATTTTAAATATGTAAATTTTTCAGTTTTTGTGAGAGAAGGATTATTGTGTATCGCGACTTCATAGGAATTCCAAAAATCTAAAAATTGACTACAATCTCCATAAAATGTTTGTATGTTCAATTTTGGAAGTTTTACATTTTTTGTTTCAGTTCTAAAGGGATAATTATACATTTGCGCGAATTGCATCGAATCATTATTATCACCTGTAATTTGATCGCTTGTTCTGATTGCATTTATTTCGCTTGGCGGTTTATAGCGTATAGTTTCTAACTGCCTTTCGATTTTCGATTTCGCTGCTATACCTTTATCCTTATATTCTTCGCTCGTAATAATCTCATTCGAAAAATCTTTTATTTCAATTTTTAATTGTATTTCCTCATCGGCCCTAGTTAAATCATTCAATTTTTCTACGAGTTGAGATTTTAAACTGCAAAGCTCCTCAAGTTTTGTTTCATTAGAATATTCATTTGAAATTTCCTTAACCAATGTAGTTTCGATTTTATTTAAATGCTTCGTAAGTGAAGCTCTTAAAATTTTACGTTTTTCTTTTAACCGTTCTAAATCCATTATCTTAAAATATTAAATTCTAATAAGGGAAAAATGGGCCTACCTCAAATCTCAGCTCTCTAGTGCCGTGAACGCTCCTTCAAAATAATTCAAACCATCACGTCCGGGGTCACCAAGATGTTGCGTTGCCAATTTGTTGCGTGTTTGTTTCCTTTCATTAATAAGTCCTATTGCCTTTAATATTTTTATTTTAACAATAACAATTAACAAATAACAATTTTCATAATTATATTCCATAAAATGAGTTCCACACCGTGATACACTGGTGCCAATACGGTCCTCATTCGACCGCATCCAAATAGCAACTGGTCTAGATTCCCCATCGGATAGGGAAGATGCGCTTCTCATTCCCCTTTAGGGATTTACTGTGGCTGAGTTGCCACACCTACCTTGAACTCATTTCCCTGAGGAAAGCCCAGTTTAAAATCGATGGGCAGGTACCTTTGACTCACCACTTCTACAAGGGTAGAAAGGCGGGACTTTCTCTGGCTTTTTCATTATATAGGAATTCCAACACTTGCATTGCACGTCTTGCCCCTGGCCACCAGAAATGCCTAACTTTTGTAGCGGATAACAAGACCTTCCCCCTCTATCTTAAATGTCATGGACACCAAGCTTCTCCTGAGCATATCCTGGATTGTATGAATATACTATGGGACGATATCTACACTTCTCTCCGCCTTGTCATCGATTTCCTCTCTGTCAACGGATTCCTTGATTTGGTCTGACTCCGTCAAGCCCTTGGAGACAAGCAACAACAACATATTTTACTATGTAAGACCTTTTTCTAAAATTATTGATATTCATACTGTGGAAGGAAAAATATAGTTTTTAATAAGAATATTTATTTTCGATATACTGTTTCGAATTTAGTTATTCATAGAACATCTCTGCTTCTGAACTGAAAATAAAAAGCTAACTTTAACACCGGTTAGAAAGACAACAGCAGAAAATTACTGTAAAGCTTTTTAATATCCATCGTGAAGACTCTTTACAGTTTTGGTAGGATCTTAAATTCAGGATTCTTACAGGCTCAATTATAAAAACTAAAGACGCAGAGTGTCCTTCACCATCCTTCACATTGTATTGTAGAGTTTCAAATTTAAACATATAACATATAGCTACGCTCCAAGCAAACTTAATTACAGCTTCGCATTTGTTCAACTAAAAACTCAATTTAACTTTCTTCATGGAAACGAGGCTCTAAACAAATTTAAGTTGTTTCTTGATATTCAGCATCATATAGTTAAGAGGACGTAAAAAATTCTGTTTTTCCATATTCACGTGGTAAAAACGAGAATTTCCAAACACTCACGATTGTATTTATTTTAATTTCGTGAGAGGATCCCACTCCTCAGAAGTGAGAAATGATGGGTTCAGTTTTAACACTTGTTGAACAAGAAAGAGGAATGTTGGCTTATCCTATGCTGCGTTTCTTGGTTTCCTCCCTTGGGACACATGAATAAGATCCACTATAATCAGAGACCAACCTACAATTCACTTGCGCAATGGATGTCTTATAAATACTTATAACAGTCTTCAACTTTAAGTCTATGAGTTACCAAAAGCTTACTGCTATATATGCTTGCAGAGAATAGAGACGCAATGGCTGTCTTTTCTTTACTCAATACTGAACTAGAAGCTTTTACTCTAAAGAACACTGTCCTTTATTAATTGGTTACTTTGAACTCATTAAAAAAGTAATTAAAAATGTTTATCATTATGTGAATTAAAGAGATACACTTTTCTTTCATTAATTTTTATTAGAAGTTGCAAAAATAAATTCTAGCTTTAAACATAATTATCATTTCTAAAAAAAACTTGCTATTTTTATTCTTTTTTTAATTTATTTTTAATATTGTGTAATGTACAAAATGCTTTAAAAATATAATGATATAATGCTAAATAAAAATTTTCCAATGAAATATTTAATTTAAGAATTTTTTCATTATTTTTGAGCGTTCACATTTTTTATTTAAAGAAAAAATAGCGCAATTATTTTATAATAAAATTTATTCAATTTCAGAATTTATAATAAGAAAATTTACAAATTCAATATGCCTTAAAACTATTAGTAACCACACACAAACAAGAATTTTTTCTTTATTTTTTTACCTCACCTAAAAGTGCCCCCCTCATTCATAAGTGGGTTCTGAATTAAAAATGTGGTCATTCTATATAGCAAACTTTTGTCCGTAGCTAACGCCCAGTTCTAAGTTTTTATCCTTATTTTTTGCTGTCCCACACTTTGGTTTTCACTCCAGCATTTATCCAACACCAAAGTTGCGTGAATTGTTGCCAGCTCCTGCCTCTTGAAACTTAAGTGTGGCTAAAAAATGAAAATCATATTCAATTATGCAATTACGAAATGAAAAATAACAATTAATTATGATCTAAAACTAATAAGAGAGAGAAAGAAGCCAATTTATGTGACAGTAATATAAATTAAGTATTTACTTTCTCTCAATATACCCTATACTTTATTGATAGCCAAATCATCCTATAAAGGACCTTAAGACATTTCCTTCTGGTAAATTCATAAAAAAATATAGTTTACAAAAGAAAAGTATTGAGCTGTGATTACCTAAAGAATGAGAGTATAACTGCAATAATAGACCTGTTCACCCGCACCTGTCATGAAATGCACTAACTTTTTCATATTCTTCGGAGACGAAATGCACACGCAGCGAAATTCACAGTCAATGTTCATAAAACTTTGAAATCTGCTAAGCAGTTAATGTAATTAATTTATATGTGTGTGTGGGAATTTACTTTTATTTAGATCATTAAATAACAAAATGTTTCAATGACATTTTTGAACACTTATATTAAATCAGATCCAGAATCAGAAATGTGTTATAGCATTTAATTTTTTTTATACAATCTTGACTTTTTTTTCCTATAGTCAACTTGAAAATTTCAATTAAATTATAAACTGAAATTTTAAAATTTGATTTTTAACTTTTGTCCGATGTATGTGAATGGTAATACTTAAAACTATTGCAATAATTAATGTATAAAATGTAGTAACATTAATCGAAAAGCTTGATGTAGCAGAAATATCTTCTCAATATTTAATTTTTCATTCAAAGGGAGATAGGAAAATAATATTCCGCTCTTAAATGTTGATTATCTATTCTATTATTATATGCATATTAAGTTTTAAAATTGTAGCTTAATTCTTTTATTATACGTTCATGTTTCAGTGATTTCAGTGAAAAAATGTATTGATACCTTTATGGAAAAGACAGTAAAATCCTTGCCTCACCCTTTTAACTACGTAATGCTTATAATTACGTTTAAAAAAAGGTGTCGATGTACAGAAGCGTGGATATTCATAAGAAAAAAATAGATACGATTTACAGCGTCCGTAGCGATAAAACTTTGAATATAGATATTCATGTCTGCACCAGCATATTTCCCTGCACTTCTCCCAGATCAAATCAAAGTTGACTTAACAACAAACAACACCTACAGAAAATATAAATGAGAAGAAGATTAACTGAATTACATTACGAAATAGCTGAACTGCAAAACAGGCTTTTTATCACTGTTGTGTGTAACCAGGTACATTTACTTTCAACTCTCAATTTATTCAATATAGGGCCATACGAGTGTTTGAAAGCCAAACCTTCTTCCTTATGATTCCCTTATGACTTTGTAAGCTAACCTTTTATACAGAATTGTTGTTGCTCAACAATTTTCAACAAATTCAGAAACTAAATGAGGACTTTGAGAAAGTACCTAATTTAGTTTTTGAGACAGACTTATCTTCCAAGTCTTACAACTAATGTTACTGTATCACTCTGAAGCACATAATCAATTCTTTGTACTTCGATATATATTTTTACACTTACGAAAGTTAAGGATGTGAAACTGTACGATATCTTTTTCAAAAGTACTTACCCGTTTGAAATTCTCCTTAAATGAATATATTTACTTGCAATCAGAATGTGTATTTATTTTACAATGAACAGTGCTAAATATCTGAAAGCATAATTTTTATCCTTTTCCAACATAATACAACTAGTAAAATGGTGTACAAGTTTCATATCAGATTTAGGGTAAAATACACTTATGCGTCGGATTTAGTATCGCATAAAGTATTGATTTATGCATATTTCAAACGAATAAATATTAACAGCCGATATTTTATTGAACTATGTTAATTTTTTTGCATTTTTTATAGTTTACGAAATTTATACACAGTGAGAAATATTATAGAAAAAAGCACAAACATCACAGCACAAATATTAATCACAGTCAAGTAATAACGTCAGTGTCATACTCACCTGATATTTTAACTCTTCATTAATAGATAGAAATGAATTTAACGTATATACATATTTATTATGTTTAAGTTTTCTACTACATCACGGTCAAAGATTACGTTTTGCAAATCATAATGGTGGATTTGATTTATTCTTCTTTCTATTGTCATTTTCTGCACTCGAGGCGTCATTCGACAGGAATCTAAAGTGTTAAATAGATCTCAAATGTCTGCAAACCCCTACAAACATCCATATATGACTAGGGAATCGAAGTCAGGTATTAGGCCTGAACATTAATTACTCAGCTGAGTTATCAGCAATTTGTAGGCAGGAGTACCATAATCTAACATTGAATTCATCAAAAAGCTCAAATCCATAATGGGTACAGTCGTATTTTGTACTTACTACAGTGAAAATGAGAACTTCATTTCAACTACCAATGGAAAGTTGTATACAGGGTCAAAATACAAAGCTCATTGTCCATCCTGACCAAGTAATATGCATTCGTTTTTCAGAATAAGGGATTTTCTATTCCCTTTTAGCAACTGTTGAAAATAACTGAATATAACTGTTGTGTATCTGCTTTCTAAAAGCAAATTTCTTGAGTGATTGCATGGGTGATTTATTTTAGACACTTGCAGCACACTTTCTGGTTTCTTGATTTTTCTTAAGTGGCATTTGAATACTGCTCTCTAATTATGAAAAGTTCGTACGGAAAAAATAATATGAAGTGTACATTAGAATACCTTATATTAAATTTCATTTGTTCAGCTGTCCACAGTGAAGTGCCAAAAAATTTGAACAAAAAATATTTTCTGTAAATACTCCAATGAATTAAAAGACGATTCTTTCATAGTTTCATCCTCTATTGTTTAAGAATTAATTGTCACGACGTATCATACCAAAGTGAACTTGACTATTCTTAATGAAAATAGATTGGTTGTATGGTTATGAAACAAACTTTGAAGAGTGACATAGCTTCCTGAAAATTTTTATGAGAATGCATTGATAAAAATATCTCGTTAAGGCACGATTTGAACATAAAACATTTGAAAATAAAAACACAACACCATCATACATTCTTTTTTTTGTAGCATTAAAACAATGCTTAGATGAAATGATCAACAATCCTGTTACAGGTGATCTTAGAAACAATGTAAAGGCAGGCTTACCAAATCCCCGATAATCCATGATGGAAAGAAACTTGTGGCCTTTTATTTAAATATTATCAAATAATAGGAAATGGATACTACATTTATGTCTACCGTTTGCATATTTGTTGACCATTTGCATATAACTGGGAATTTTCCGACATTTCTCCCTTTCATCACGCAAATACGACCTTAAAAAAAAAAAAAAAAAAAAAAAAAAAAAAAAAACTCCGAGAAGAAATGAGGTGGTGTGTGCATAGGAGTTCCTTATAAAAACTTTCTACAGTTATTAAGATAGTTTGGGTATTTGCTAACTGTCGAAAATACAGACATAACTAACATACATTTCATGATATGTGCTGTACAATAGAACTCGCTGTACATCGGATGTTCCAGTACATTTTCCGAACAAACCTGTAAGGGATTGTAAAATACTTAGTCAATTTCAACAGTACCTTTAAGAAAATGGTTCATTAATAATTAGAGGTAACGAAATAAACCTTGAGTAAAAACTGTACAGTATTTAAAAGCTGAAAGGAGTCAATTTGAACTTAGTGGATTAAATGCCTCACACGAGTTCAAGAACTATTCACATCATATATATATATATATATATATATATATTAATTTTCCATAAAAATATGGTTAAATAAAGAAAGTTAGAAAGTTTACTTTCTTTTAATATTTAGAGGGTTCAATTTTTTTAGTAAATAATTATTCACCACGAATAAAATTTGGCCATTAATTTTTGAAGCAAATACATTGCAGTTAGATTTTCCAATTTTGTGCTATTCATTGAAGGTGAGATTCTTATAGAGAAATATTTTTAAGAGAGAGAATATTTAACCCACAGTAAAATCTAAAGCTATATACACTTTGAAAAAATCTCATATTCATGTCATGTTTACAGAAATTTGTCACCGGTTTCATAAAATCTATAATTGATCCTGACTCATGCCCTATATCATTAAAAAAATTCCTTATTATGAAAAAAATAAGCATATAGGAAAAATAAAAGTTATATAAAAATAATGCTACATATTTATATTTTATATTAAAATAAGTGCTCCAGCGGCTCAGTAGCTTCACGCCGCTTCCCGTAAGTTCAGCAAAGTGAAGCATCATTTGCCGCGGGCAGTGGTTGGGAGGGTGACCACGGTGTACTCTCCTTCGCTGGGTTGCTGGAGCTCCGTGGGTTGGGGACGTGTCCACGTTAATATGTGACGTCCAAAGTTCTTCCGCTGGTGTGGCGGGGATGTGGAAAGGAGGGTGCCAGCTCAGGTGTGACCTCGTCACCTGACCGTGGTTCAAAATGACGAGGCACCTAAAAAGAGCAAAGTCGTACTTTCACCTTCGTGGTGCTCTGATCCAAACGAAAGACGCTCTCTATTGACTTAATCCGCCCTGCCAAAAGGCATAGCAAGCTCATAAGTGTCATAAGCAACAACAATATTAACATAAACAATAATATTCCAATAATTCTGATTGTCGAAAGTACAAATTATCTATATTATTTATTATTATTATTATTTAAATTATAAATTGATATAAAAATGAACAATATTTCAAAAAGAAATTGAAATTTGATTAGTTTATGTCAATTAATATCATTCCAAATAAGAGGGTTGCAACTGTACTCAGTTGTTCATTTAAGTTTACTTATAACTTCATTAAAGAGCTTTTAATTGACAAATAAAATAATTGAAATAAAATTTACAAACATACATATATGTATATCTGTGATATATATAC
>JAJQOW010002680.1:0-14059 GCA_037975125.1 Latrodectus hesperus
ATACATGAATGTATTTAAAGAAGTAAATACTTCACAAGAAATATAATTATTAACTATTTAAGAAACCAAGACTGCAAATCAGTTATATCAATCTTTGATTAAGATTTTTAGTAAAAATAAATTGTCAGCTGAAAGTTTAGCACTCTGACTTTGAATTAAACAATCAATTATTTCGATTTGTATCGTAGCACTAGTTGTTGTATGGAATTCATTTTAAACCGTAATTCGTGTTAAACGGATTAGCCAGGATGAGCAAAAATTGTCCGGAAAAATAAATTAATCCTTGTAAAACAATTTTAACTGAGCTTTTAACACAAAAATAAATAATTCAAATAAAATTTATTTTCAAATAAAATATATCAACTGCAATTTTCCCTTATTGCCAAAGTATTTAATGGTATAAAGTTCAAATTTGGTTTAACCAAGAGTCATGTAATATATTTTGTCCTATAAATTAATAAAATTTTATTAATTTTCTTTTTCTCAAATTGACATTTATTATAAAATTGTCAATTTAAGAAAAATACATTCCAGATGACATGCTGTTCCCCCTTTTAAATTTCTTATGCAGCGTATTGGATTTAGTTAATCCAACTTATTTAATATGTTTAATGCAAATAATTATCAAGCTATTACATATTATTCTAGTAATTAAAGTTTTTAGAATTAAATATTGTTTTTTGACTATGTTGAAGGGAGTTACATGTGGAAATTATTTTCACGAAAATTATTAATTCTCTAATGAAAGAGTTAGAAGAAACTTGTTCAGATTTTTTTTGCATTGCGTCTTTCAAAAAAGTAACCAACAGTTAGCGATCAATCAAACATTTTAATTTTAAATGTTCCCGTAAATGTTCAGTAATGTTCATGTCGGCAAACTGAAGATTGTAAGAGAGATGTTCAATGTCATATTTCTGTTTGTAAAATCGTTCTCGTCACATTGAAAGAATTGACACTTTCCAATGAAAACTGTCTGGACCATTGGATAGATTTCATTGGCAAGAACTCTCTGAAAGTAAGCGGTAGTTATCCTTACAGGAGCATGAGGGGACTAAGATCGCATCAAAGTATCGCAGCCCATATTCTAAAATAACCATCACTATGTTTCACTACCAACAACTAGCACTCAGGAGGATATAGATCTTCGTGTTTTTCCTGCACATGAAGGCCTTTTCTAGTCGGAAAAAAGATGAATATGAATTTATCAGATCAGATAATTTGTTACCACTGTATAGTCTGGGTGACTATTTCAGCAAATATCTATATTATTTATGTCACTAATGGTTTCCAACTGAATATTCTTTCATATAATGTAGTTTGGTTCTTCAGTATGCAATTTTTTGGTACATTTCTGTTGGAAACGAAATCTTAAATGTCCGTGTGAAGACATGCAGAGTATAAACGCAGTAGAATTATGTTCTAAAAGGAATCTAACACACTCACACCTTATAGGAAAAATAACAATTGTTAAAAGCATTTTTAAAATTATAAAAATTAGACAATATACATTAATAATTAACAGCGACCAACTTAGCCGTTTATTTGCCACAAAACATTCTGAAGCATACTTGTAAGTGGACTTTATACAATAATTAGATTTTATATATACATATGGTCATGGTTACAGTCATATTCAATACTTAATACCAAAAACTATACTGACAATTATACCAATGCGACCTAAGTTTTATTCACTTGTCAACATTAAAGATATGTGTTGACGATTATTTTGTTTTTTCGGCTTACTATACTTTTTCTATAACAACCTGTAAACTTAAACTTTCATTAACAACTTTGCTAATGGAATCTTTTCGTTTTTTTATTAACACTAATAACATGAATTTTACTTACCCAATAACTCTTATTATTTCCTTCATTGAGGTCTCGAATAATGTACTTCAATAATAGCTTCCTTTCCAAATTAAGTGATGTCAAAAATTACAACTTCTCTCAGAGCACCTAATAGATTGATTATTGCGTACATTATAAGACTAATAACCATAGTAAGCAAGCAAAAGAAAAAAAATTTGGAACTGAGTGCTTGAGAAAGCTATTTTTAGTTCTGAAATTTTGATGAGTGATGGGACTCGACAACACACAACTTCAATTGGGTAAATCTACGAAACCAAGTCTTATCTTGCACAGTTATTGCATTAAAAAGCCATGCTCATTTAACTCATCATCTTATATCAGTATTTCTCTGTCATTTGCAAAATATTAACTATTGGCAGTTTCGCATACCATAATGCCGCTGCAAATTCTATCGCAATCATTGCATTATTACTAAACAGGTATTTTCTAAAAATATTTTTAGAATTGCTTAAAATAGTTTATATTGTATATACAGGATAATTTGATAAATTATTGAAGTAAGTTGAATATTCTATATTTCGCATCGTCAATGTTGAAGAAAGCATGCTCAAGGAAAATCTTTCGCGTTAATAATATTCGAAACGTGTTTTCTTAACAAGATATTCTGAAATTTTAAATGTAATCTTTAAAAAAATTAAAGTAATCTGCTTAAGTTAAAGAATTATTTATGTAAAAAACTTTCTGTTATGTTTTACATATATCCCAAATATGAAAAAAATATTTATTGCGAATTATAGAAAAATTAATAAATACTTTAATTTTGCACAGATGATTTTAAAGCCAGCCTTACTTCATAGAAATTTGATTATTTAAAAAATTTAAAATAGTATTAAGAAATTAGTTTCTATCGTATAATTAAGTTAGCTCGTTAAAAGTGGAAAATACTGTGCAAATAAATTAACATCATATTGTCTTTATACGCGCACGATTATATATTTCATTTTTAAAGTTAGATAATTTTCCTGTGTTTTGTGATTTTCTAATTCTTTTGTGTCCTTATAACAATTTTCATATAAGATTATCAAATTATAGGTAGCCCCTCAGGGGGTTTACCTTCTTTAGGTAAACACGGGTGTCACAATCCCGAGGTACCCTAGTGATCTGTCCTCCTCTTTCTTTTCTTCTCTCCTGCTTTTCTTCTTCTTCTCCCTCAGTGTGGTTGCCTCGTAAGAGGTTGAGGGCTCCCCTTGAGTAGCTTTCGCCGCTCTGTTGCTATTAGCTACTCTTGGGGACTAAATCACCCACGTGTTTGCCGTGCGTGGAGACCCGTGTCCCGGGAAAGGAGGGTCCTGGTAATTGAGGCCCCCAAAGACCAACACATTACTTTGGCCTCTGCTTCAGCAATGCAAGTGTTGCTAAGAAAGTTACCAGAACAACTTCTACACAAACAGAAGCAATTTCACTTCCTCCAGTTCGATTACCCACAATATCAAAGCCAAAATCATCTTCAAATATGATAACAAAAAGAAAAGCTCCTTTAGCTAAATCCAAATCTACAAAGGCTTTTAAATTAAAATCATCAAAGGAGGGTTCACAAAGACCCTCCATATCCACCCGAAAAGCCTTGTCCCTGGAGGCTGACGCTGTTTCTTTACATCCCTCGGACGAAGACTTATCGCTCGAGGAGATGTCAGATGACACGCTTTCCAGCTCCGGGAAAGGAGCTTTTCAAATTAAAAAATAACTTCCTTTGTTTCTTGGAACTGCCATGGTTTGCGTTCACATCATGATGACATCAAGTCTATAATTTCAGTTTACAACCCCGCATGCATTGCACTTCAGGAAACATTCCTGAAGTCCAGCAATAACTTTTCCATGCGTGGGTTTAAAAGCTTTAGAAAAGACTGTGGTGACGATGGTGCAGTGTCTGGAGGTGTTTGTATATTAACATCCAACTACTATCCCAGCACTGCCCAGCATTTAAATACTACACTACAGGCTGTAGCTGTGCGAATTCACACATCATGCCTGTTGACAGTCTGTAGTTTGTATTTGCCACCACACGATGTCATCCGCCAAGAGGAACTCGATGCATTAATAGATCAGCTGCCAACACCATTTCTACTGTTAGGTGACTTTAACGGCCATAGTTCTTTGTGGGGAAGTGATGATACTAATTCTCGCGGTCGGCAGATAGAGAGGTTTATTTCAGACAACAGTCTCTGTCTGCTTAATACCGACGAGAAAACTTATTTCCATGTACCCACAAGAACATTTCATTCTCTCGATCTGGCCATTTGTTCACCATCTCTTCTGCCATTGTTAAATTTAAGTGTAGGAAATGATCTGCACAACAGCGATCATTTTCCTCTCGTCATCTCCCAGACTGGAGGTAGTAGTGTAGGACAACGCCTACCTACTTACGTGTACAGTCGGGCAGATTGGACGTTATTTAGACAATTGGCAGTTATTGATAACGAAATGGTTATGATCGTAGATGTTGATGATGCCGTATGTAAAGTCACCGAAACAATTACTAATGCAGCTGACGCATCAATTCCTAAGAGTTCCTCTATACCACACAGGCGTTGCAAACCTTGGTGGAATGATGAATGTCAAAAAACTCATAAGAAACAGAGGAAGTTATGGGGGTTATTTAGAAGATACCCCACAACGGAGAATCTTATCGCCTTTAAGAGAGCCAAAGCATTAGCTCGCAGAACTCGTCGACGAAGTCAGAAGGAATCCTGGTCTCGCTATGTATCCTCAATAACTTCTTCCACATCCAGTAAGCAGTTGTGGAGAAAAGTGAAAGCAGCCAATGGAATATATAGAGAATTTTCTATTCCTATTTTGAAATCCGGAGCTGCTTTATATTCTTCTCCTAAGGACATCGCTAACGTCCTTGGTGAAACCTTTGCCAGCGTCTCAAGCAACGACTCTTATAGTCCTTCGTTCTTAAGGACAAAGAGTCGTGCTGAGCGAACACAAATTCGTTTCAACCATGGACAAGCTTTGCCTTACAACTGCGAATTTCGGATGTTGGAATTGAAGAGAGCATTACAGCAGGCCAATAATACCAGTCCAGGACCTGATGGAATCAGCTATGAAATGCTTCGTCATTTAAGTCCAGATTCTCTGTTGAACTTGTTGTTCCTGTTCAATAGGATCTGGACTGAAAACAAATTTCCATCACTTTGGAGCGAAGCAATAGTGATTCCAATCCTTAAGGCTGGTAAGGATCCTTCTGTTCCTTCACACTACCGACCAATAGCTCTGACGAGTTGCCTATGTAAGACTCTCGAACGTATGGTCAATGCCCGTCTCGTATATGTCCTAGAAAAAAATAAATGTATTCAAATCAATCAGAGTGGCTTCCGTAAAGGAAGATCCACTCTTGATAACATCATATATTTGGAAACGCAGATCCGCAACGCCTTTGTGCGGAGGAATCATCTCGTTTCCATTTTCTTCGACATAGAGAAGGCATATGACCGTACATGGCGATATGGAATTCTCCGTTCACTATATGATTTTGGCTTTCGGGGTAATCTTCCGATATTCCTGAAGAATTTCTTACGCTCCCGTGTTTTTAAAATACGTATTGGAACAGTTCTTTCCAATACTTTTATCCAAGCCGAGGGTGTACCACAAGGCTCTATTTTAAGTGTTACACTTTTTAACCTTTACATCAGTTGCATCCTACATCAAATCTCACCTCCTGTTTATGGCACGCTATGTGTTGATGACCTGCAAATATCATGTGAGGGTTCTAACATGCGTTTAATTGAGAGACAACTACAAACAACTGTCAACAAACTTGCTGCATGGTGTGCTGAGAATGGCCACACGCTGTCTCCTTGCAAGAGTAATTGTGTCCATTTCTGCAAGAAGACTAGCCTTCATAATGATCCTACTATCTATATAAATAATATACCTATCCCTGTTGTCAACGAGATAAAATTTTTGGGTATAACATTTGACCGAAAGTTAAATTTTCTTCCGCATGTTCTTCATTTGCGGAAGAAGTGCGAGCGATCGCTTAATATCCTCAAGGTGCTTTCTAATACATCTTGGGGTGCTGATCGCACGGCACTACTTCGTGTCTACCAATCAATAATTTTATCTCGTGTGGACTATGGATGTGTTGTGTATGGATCTGCTAGGTCTTCTGTTCTACGCAGACTGGATATAATACATCACTCTGCTTTGAGAATATGCTCAGGCGCATTCCGCACATCACCCGTCCAGAGTCTATATGCAATCTGCGAACAACTGCCTTTAGACCTGAGACGAATGCAGCTGTCTCTCAATTATTATGCAAAAATCATGTCTGACCCTCATCATCCACTACGTTCCATGACTGCTACTCCTGCATTAATAAGACTGTATGACGCACGTTCATACAGCATTCCACCTTTTCTCACTCGGACAAAGTCCAACTTATTATATTCAGACCTATGTGATGTCCGTTTTGACAAGACGGACCTTCTTCTACACCCACCTTGGTATGATCCACAGATAAAAATCATCAATCCTTTTGGTCGTTTTAGAAAATCAGACACAGCAACTACTGTTTTCCAGCAGCTATATGCCTCACATCGCTGTCAGTATACCACGTATATACCAGTTTTCACCGATGGCTCAAAATCTACCGGACATGTTGGTTGTGCTGTAGTTATTGAGAATAAAACTCTTAGCTACAGCCTCCATCCATCCTGTTCCATCTTCTCTGCTGAAGCATTAGCCATTTATCAAGCTCTTCAGCAGATGAATACATGTGAAACTCATAAATACTGTGTGTACACTGACAGTTTGAGTGTGTTGGAAGCTTTGCGGAACAGTAGTTTTGACTGTCATCCTGTTGTGTCTAGAATTTTCCGAGCATTAGATTCCCTTGCTGGCAAGGGATATGACATTATTTTCTGTTGGATCCCAAGTCATGTAGGTCTCGATGGTAATGAAAGGGCTGATGCAGCTGCTAAATCTGCATCTGGCCCGTGTCTTCCATCAGTTCCTTTGTCTGACGTGAGAAAAAATGTTAAAATATTAATCCATTCTCTTTGGCAGGAGTCATGGAACATGCAGGTCAGTAATAAATTGCATGCCATATTTCCATACATCACCTCATTAACAGTTTTACCGATGCGAAGTGCTGATGTAAGATTAACCCGCCTTCGTATCGGACACACACGTTTCACACATAGACATTTGTTTCTAAACGAATTAAATCCTTGGTGTGAAACGTGTGATGAACCATTCACTGTTTATCATATTTTAATTTCATGCTCATATTTTAACCAATATCGTTTACACTTTTTTAATTGTGATATTTTAAACTTATTTGATTTGCTGGGGGAACCACCCCACAGAAACCTATTTGCCTTTTTGAGGGCAATAGGTTTTTTATATTATATTTAATTTGCACTTTTAAATTTTAAATGTATATATATTTTTGTTTTTCCTTTAATATTTTATAATTGGATTTTAATGATATATATATACACCAATTTTTGTTTTTTAGAATTTTAATGTTGTTTGGGTTTCCAAAAAAAGTAAATAAATTAATAAATAAAATAAAATAACAAGAAAAATTAAAAAAAAAATTTAATATCTTCTTCAAAACTTATTTCTTGGCGCAGCATGTCCGATTTCGGACCTTGCGCCATAAAACCTAACCAACCAACCAACCAACCAAATTATAGGTAGAATGCTGCCATTAAATATTCGTTTCTAATAATTATTTTTTTCGAGTATTTTATTCTAAGTGAAATAAAAAAAAGTTAGTTGATTCGTGCTGCCATCTTTAAGTGAAATTTCGTACTGTACTTGATAACATTATAATTGTTTCATTAGATATGGAATACATATTTATAAATTCAATTGCATTTATTGAAAACAATCTTAAATAGCAACTTATAATATCCTAACGTAGTTGATTTTAGAGAAGCTTCGTTTCAGAAATTTATCAAATTTATTAAGACTAAATTTGGATCCATATTTAATTATTTCATACTTTCTCAAAAACAAGTTATTTGGAATGCGGTTAGGAATTCGTTGAAATCAAAATTGATTTGTATGGAAATTAAAATATGATTAGAACTGTTAATATTATTGAAACTAAATTGAAACTTTTATAAAACTACTTAATATAGATATACATTTTAGAAATCCAAGACTTAGATTATAATTTTTATCTGTTTCCTCAGTTAATTATGGGCTTATTATATTATATTGGCAGTGTTTTTCAGTCAATGTATCAATATCATATCGAACTTGACTTTTATCAAATATGTCGTTAAATAATATCGAGTTAAAAATAAAAATTAAAATATTTAGGACAATTACTAACATCAATATTAACTATAATTAATAAAATGATGATTGTTGATCTCAGAATTATATGAAACATTTCATATCATAAATTAGCTTCAGCATGTGCATCAATAGTTGAAAATATTAGGAGATAAGAAACATTCTATAATTAAAATATTTTTATCATTCTTAATAAAAAAATTCAAATTTTTATGACAACATCCTGAAATTTATTTTCTTATTTCAATTAAATTCTTCTATAAAATTACCAGGGATTTATTAACGAATACATAACACAATTCATTTATTGATAAATGTTAGAACAATAATTTTTTTCCTATAGAGGTTTTTATAGAAGTGATAAAAATATAAGCGGATAGTTTCCTTTTTATAATAAAAGAAGCTAGAAGTGTAAGTTGAATTTTTAACTATTTTGTGTTATTCTTTATATTATTTATGTTATGCTTTTTTATGCTTTGCTATATTAAAATATACAATCTATCAACGTATTTTAATAAACGTTGATATAAAAAAGTACATAATCTTTTTATTTGATTTTTCCTTTTCGTTTAATATATGTATATTGGTAATTATAAGATATATAAAATGAAATTCCGCAATTTTTTTGATTTTGCTGATAAAAGCAATTTTACACCTATTCCTCTTCAATAGAATATTATTAATTATGTTTTTCTTGTATACTTTCTGTAGTAGATACTATTTTTAGGATAAGAAGGAATATTGGAGAATAATTTCCCGGATAATGAAGCCAACTTAATTTCATTATTTTCAAAAAAATTGGCTTCTAATAAGCAAAGATTTATTGAGATTTTATGAGAAAAATTAAAACGTTATATCCAAAAGAAGAGGATCTTAAAGATACGAATAGGAATGTTATCCCATCAAAAATACTATAAAAATGATTTACTTTGCTACTGTTAATCTTGGCTACCACAAAACACATGATCATAATTTTTTCTTCCTGTGTGTGTAGATATATATGCAGTTCTGTGTGTGTATGTGAACGATGAAAATAATTTTCACAGAAAATTTATTGTCTTACAGTGCAGAGAACATGACAGACAGTAAATTGTCAAAATTCATAAAACTGGACTCCGAACACAAAGAGCAATCAGATGCAAATGAAACTCCAATAGAAAAAGCTGTTAGCAGAGGATAAGTTAACATACGAAAAAGCTAACAGCATTGCATTCGCAATGGAATCTGCTCAGAGAGATGTGTGTGAAATTCAGAATCAAATGGTATCGATAAAAAATAGCATAGTTCGCAAGATAAAACTATCAAAAAAGATTTTTCTAAATTTAAGAAATCTGAACCTACAAAGAAGTTTGATAAATCTCGGAAATGTTACAGATATGATAGTACTCAACATTTAGCTCACGAATGTAAGCACAAGAACACTCAATGTAGGAATTGCTTAAAGAACGGGCATTTGGCAAAAGTCTGCCGCTCAAAACGTAACGAAACAATTAAACAAATAGAATATTGTTCTGAAACTGTACCAGTTAATAGCGTTAAATCACCACGACATGCAAGGGATAAGATTTTATTAGAAATTTTTGTTGAAGGGAATAAATGTTTATTTGAATTAGATACTGGAGCTGCTATTAGTTGTATGAATGTGAATGAATTTAAGAAACTTTGTCCGGATGTAGCCATTAAGCCTACCAAATTATTGCTTAGGAATTTCGATAGTTCTATGATAACATCAGCTGGCCAAGCAGTGGTGCAAATTCAATACAAAAATCAAATTAATACAGAAACTATTTATTTGGTACATGCAAAAGTAAACGCAGTTTTTGGTCGTGAATGGTTGAGAAATTTCCAATTAGACTGGAGCTCATTTAAAGCAACTCGGGTTGAAAATTGTAATTCTCGAACCAATAAATTAAATATCTTGCTTCAAAAGTATGAGAAATTTTTTCTTCGAGTATCGGGAAACTGGAAAAGTTTTGTTGCCGTTTTCAAATGAAACCTAATTACAAACCGGTATTTTTTAAACCTCGACCAGTACCATTTGCTTTAAAAGAAAGAATAGAAACTGAACTTAATAGGTTAGTTGCAGAAGACATCATTGAGCCTGTGACATATAATGATTGGGCTACACCAATTGTTCCTGTTATCAAACAGAATGGGAACCTAAGAATCTGTGGAGATTATAAGGTAACTATCAACCCGGGGTTAAAAATTGAGCAGTATCCTTTACCCCGTAACGAGGACATTTTTGCTGAACTGTCAGGAGGGGAGTTCTTTACTAAAATCGACTTATCTGAGGCATATCTTCAAATGTTAGTTGATGAGCAGGACCGATATCTATTGACGATCAATACTCACAAGGGTTTGTTCCGTTACAAGAGAATGAATTATGGTATAGTCTTAGCTCCGGCAGTGTGGCAGAGAGCCATTGAACAAGTTTTATCAGGCATCGCGGGGGTACACGTATTTTTAGACGATATTACCGTAACGGGGAGAAATGATCAAGAGCATTTTGAAAGGTTAGAATTAGTACTACAGAGACTAGAAGAGTATGGTCTCAGAGTAAATAAGCGGAAAAGTGCATTTTTTAAGAAATCTGTGAATTATTGTTGTCATACAATTGATAAATTCGGCCTCCACAAAACACAAGAAAAAATCGATGCAATTACGAAGGTACCAGTTCCAAAAACTGTATCTGATTTGAAGAGTTTTTTGGGTTTAGTCAATTACTATGAAAAATTTATTCCCAACTTATCCACTCGTGTCACTCCTTTCAATAATTTACTACAGAAAGGTACTAAATTTTTGTGGACTGCAGAATGTGAAAAAGCTTTCAAAGCATTGAAACAAGAAATTGCTTCAGACCGAATTTTATGCCATTATGATCGTAACTTACCTCTTGTATTACAAACTGATGCATCACCAGTTGGAATAGGAGCAGTTTTAAGTCACATTATGCCAGATGGCTCAGAAAAACCAGCAATGTTTGCATCAAGGTCATTGATTAAAACGGAACGCAATTATTCGCAGATAGACAAGGAAGCATTGAGTATCGTATGGGGGATAAAGAGATTTTATCAATATTTATTTGGTCGACATTTTGATCTCGTAACTGATCATAAACCCCTAGTATCAATTTTCGCACCTAATCGTAGTTTACCATGTCTATCAGCAACACGAATGGTTCATTATGCACCTTTTCTTCAAGCATTCAGTTATACAATCAAGTATCGAAACACTAAGAATCATGGCAATGCCGATGCACTTTCACGGTTACCACTAGCAGTTGACAAGGACTGTGAGTACTTGACTGAAGCAGACGTGACAAATATTTCGCATGTTAAATTAATGCCTGTTACAGCAACTGACATAGCTAGAGCTACTAAAACTGATAGGAAATTGTTCGAACTGTATGAAAGTTTAAAATCTGGATCTGAATTGAACCTGGTGCCTTGGAAAGGTAGAGAATCTGAATTTTCATTGCAAAATGGTTGCATAATGTATGGTCATAGAGTATGCATTCCTGAAAAGTACCAAAATCAAGTTTTGGAGAACTTCATGTTGGACATCCTGGAATTATCAAAATGAAGGCCATAGCTAGAAGCTACTGCTATTGGCAAGGTATTGATGCTAGTATTGCCAATTTTGTTCAGAACTGTTCAGCTTGTATCGCAACGAGGAACGAACCAGCAAGGATAAATCGATATCCGTGGGAATGGCCAAATGGACCTTGGCAAAGGATACACGTTGACTACGCTGGTCCTTTTATGGGGAAAATGTTTTTTGTAGTCTCTGATGCATATTCGAAGTGAATAGAAGTCATTCCGATGAAACATATTACAGGTAGTTTTGCAGTTCATCATCTTCGTATTCTTTTTGCTCATTATGGAATTCCCTTAACTTTGGTTAGTGATAACGGCGCAAGTTTTACTAGTTAAGAATTTCGACATTTTTTGAAACTGAATAATATTAAACATATAGCTTCAGCACCGTACCATCCTGCTACAAACGGACAGGCAGAAAGAATAGTGCAATTATTCAAAGCTTCGTTGAAATCGAGTAGAGATGATTCTGGAGATCTAAATGTGAAATTACAAAGATTTTTATTCCAGTATAGAATAACTCCACATTTTCTCACGGGAAAAACTCCGAGTGACTTGTTTTTGAAGAGATGTATTCGCACTAGGCTTGATCTTTTTAAACCAAATTTGAGAGACAAAGTTGTTCAGAAACAGAGTTCGAGATTTAACACAGAATCTATCTTGTGTGAGCTTCAGGAAGAGGAGAAAGTAGCCGTAAGAAATTATTCCGGACCTAACAAATGGAAAATTGGAACAATTATAAACCGAGATGGAGCTTTGAATTATAGCATACAAGTTGGAAATGAAATTTGGAAGAGACACCTAGATCAAATAAGGAAATGTGGGAAGTCAATTGAATTATCCCAAGCTGCTACTGAAATTCCAATTTACGATAAAGAATTGAATTTTCCAGATGAGCCAGTATCCGATGATATTGCTGAATCGGAACCACCTGCACCTATACCTGAAGTTGTCCCTGAACCTAAAGATGTACCAGTACCTGCCACTCCAAGTGATGATATACCACCTAAGCCTGTACCAGACGCTTCCGGAAAGCCGAAAACTGATGTGCCACTCCGACGCTCAAACCGAATCAGGAGACCTCTAAAGAGACTCGATCTGTGACTCTATATTTTGTCGGGGAGGAACTGTTATGTATCTTACAACAGCCAGATTAGAGAACCTTCTAAGCTGTGTGACGCGCGCGTGTTTTGTTTACCTTTTGGGTTCCGTAGTTTCATATTGTACATGTTCGGTGTAGTTGTTGTTATGCTCGTTCGTGCCTGTGTATCTTAATGCTAATAAATGTTCTTTATGTGTATGTAAAACGAATCGTATCGTCTCTCGGTCTACCTGCCATACATGACAGTGTCATGTGAGTCTAAAATTCGGAAGGTAGCAGAGACTATGTATCTAAAACTATTACCTGGTAATGGATGTGTTAAATGTGATTTCCAAGACTTTCCTTTAGCCTGCGATAAGCCTTAATTACACATTTATAGTCTTGTTTCTCATGTGATAGTCCTTAACTGAAAATTTAAACATTTTATTAAATATTATGGTAGACATAAAAAAAGCGAGAGTACATGGCTGAGGTAAAGAACAGGGCCAGCCTTAGCTATTAACTGCAAATTTAAACATTTTATTAAACATCATGGTAGGCATAAAAAAAAGTGATAGTACATGGCTGAGGTAAAGAACAGGGACAGCCTTAGCTATACTTCATGATTATCAGGAACATTTGTACACTATTGATTTCCGGCATATGTATTCATCATAAGTAAAATGAATCACTTATTATTGATATTGTGGATACGTGAATCCTATGTCCTTGATTTCTTGCGTAAATGAAAATTATAAAAGGCAGTTTTCTTGTTGAGGCATGATTCTTGAAATCTGCGTAAATGATTAGAGGAAAATTATTGCTAAGTTTATATTAAATAACTTTGTGACGTAAAGAGTTTATGAATGACAACCCAGTAATACTCAGTTGGTGGTAAATTAAGCAATTTTTCTTCCAATCGATAATTATGGTACTTTGAAATTATAGTACGATCTTGGATTTCTATAGTATGGCCTTAATTTAATGACAAACACTAACTATTTTTAGAAAATAATATTTTTGATATTTGTCTTAAAGAACTATGACTCAAAGACAAATTATTATACCTACATAATGTTGAATAGTTATATATATATATATATATATATATATATATATATATATATATATATATATATATATATATATATATATATATATATATATATATATATATATATATATATATATATATATTGTTTCTTATTACACCATCTTTTTTATATCACACTATCTTCTTTTTATTTCTGAG
>JAJQOW010002681.1:0-14029 GCA_037975125.1 Latrodectus hesperus
GAAGGTGGTGAGAAGCAGGGCTAGGGAAACAGAAGGGCTGGCTCAAATGCTCCCCAAAACTGTCACCGGAAATAGCCGTTGATGACGTAGTCTGGCATCCAAGGAGAATAAGCTGCCTGGAATTTCTAAGCGAAATACTTACTTTTTATTTTTAAGTTCATTTTGTTTTTAATCAGAGTGAAAAAACTACAAATGGCTCTCAAATATTTAGTAAATTTGCAATTATTATTTAACAAACCCAAAAAAATTATTATTAATATTGAAATTAACTTAAAATTGTATAACCAATATAAAAATATATTTACCTATTAGCTTCAGCTTATCTTGATTTTTTGACTATTGACCCATTTCTTGTTTTTCTGTTGAGCTTTATTATGAGATACTATCGCTGCATTTCTATTTAAATACCTAATTCGTATAAATGTTCTCAAGCGACAAAAAAGTTTAATTGCCTTTCGATATACAGTAGGAAAAGAAGACTCTATTTCATTTATTAATGTTGTTATGACATCTTTCCCTTTAGAAAATGCGACGCCATGAAATTTGCGTAACATTATGTCCATTTGTTTTATAGTTTCCATCCATGCTTTCGTTGGAACAGTAAGTCCCCCAACAGAAATTAAATTAATCCATTCGGAATGATTGGGCATATCGACTGAATTTCTTGATATAGTTCCAAGTGAATTATCTTTAATTTTATAAGCAATATAACCTGCCACATAAACCATAGCTTCTTTTTCGAATGGAGATGTATCACAATTTTGATTGGAAGAGGCAAGTTCATTTTCCCAAGATAAAGGTAAGGGATTAATTAAGAATTCACGATTTAATTCATCATCTTGAGAATCGAAAGAATTGATAATTTCTTGACGTTCTTTTACATTAAATGCAGAGTCTAACATTTCACTTGTTAAATAAACGTCTGGTCCATTTTCTAAAGAGTTTACTTTCGGTGACAAATTAGGTAATTTATTGGCGAGCAATATTTTTTTTAAGCGAATAATTACTTCAGATGGAGAAGGATGGTCATTGAATCTCCCGAGACCTCTAATTTGGCTGAAGAGGCTTTCGAGCGCATCTTGAGTAAGTCTACTTGTTAAAATATAAGATACATTTATAGATTTTAAGTCTTCATATAATCCATAAAGAGAATGAATTGAAACAATTATCCCTTTCTGAAAAGGCAAAACCGATTTTTTCCCAAATACACGTAAATTGAAAACTTCCTCCTTGATTGCGTTTAAAGTTTCTTTTTGAGTATCAAAGTATTTTTGCACTCCAAAAGCAGCTTTTAAAGGCTTGTTACTGGGAGGTATTGGTACGGAGCTGTTCATAATATCAAATAAATTATCGATTAATGAAAAAAATGCAGCCGCTTTAGTATTTCCAGTGAAATGTATTATAGCTTTAGCAGTAGTTTCCGAAAATAAAGTCTTTGCAGGTGTAACCTTTTGTCTTTCATTTCCTTTAATAGTTAGAAATTGGGGCTTCAGTTTATGACAAATTTTTATTTCCCCGACATCTTTATTCAATATCTCATATAATATTCTAGAATTTATATTTGTACCGTCACGCAAAACTAAACCACTATCTAAAAAATGGTTCCTCAATAACTTGATATAATGAGGCATACCAGTGAAAACCCATATTTTCCTTGAATCTTTTGAAGGATGAAGAAAAAACGATTTGTCTATAGTTATTTTGAGTTCTTTCCATAAGGTATGACACCCGCCAAGATCTGAAATTATTGCTCGAACTTGAACACCAGTGAATCCGACTTCTTCTATTACAGAAAATAAAAGTTTTTTATTCATTTTACAGTCGAAATCAAAAAATATTGGCTGTTTCCACGGGGAAATTAATCCTCTCAATAAAATAACTTGAACTTTACAAAATGGGCCTAATATTTCATCCAATGAAGAGTCGTAACACAATTTCGAATCTATGTGCATTTCGTCAAAGCTCAAAGAACAAATCTTTTCTATATCACTCAAAGTTTCGCAATTTTTTTCATCAATAACATTACATCTTTAAGAATTCCAGGCATGCAACTAAATTTGGAACACCATCTTTTCAAAGTACTTGCACTTGGCATATTTAATCCCATTGTATTTCGCCAAAAATCGTAAGATTTTGAAGATAATGACCGAATCAAAATACATTTTGAAATAGTGTCAGATGACCATTTAGTTCTTAATTTATTTTCTTCATCTTCACGCTTATAAGGGAATAAATTATTTATCCCTATCTTCCTAAGTTTAATGTTCTCCTTTTGAAGTAATTTTGTTTTCGTTTTTAATTTTTGTATTTCATTTAAAAGCAATTTTTTATTTGATTTCAATCGTTTAATTATTCTTGTTGTAGAAGTTCGATTTCTCTTTTGCTCATTTTTAAGGAATTTCACTGTATTTTCTGCGCATAATATTCTTTTTTTCAATTCTTCTATATTTTTTAAATATTCATTGCATTTAAGGCACTTAATATCACCATCACACTGATTTTCTGCATCACATAATTTATGTGGACTCACGCACTCAATTCTTTCAATAGCTTCTACTAATCTTCTTCTTTTCGTTTGTCTCTGTTCTCTTGGAGTATTTTGAATTATGTTTAAAGCCGGTAACTTAAGATTAGGCAGAGCCGTCGGTTTTAATATTTTTCTCTCTGGCAAACCAAGTAGTCTATTTTTCATGTCGTCCATATATTCATTCAAATCAAAATGCTCACTGCACACTCTAGCATTCTTGATGTTGATTTTGTCACTTCTTCGACATCTTTGCACCCATTCCTTCGAAAGCATTTGATTTTCTTTTGGAAATCGATGAAACATTATGTGTTTTCCTTTTGTATTTCGATACATATTTGAACACGTAGCAACAGCACACGATGTCATGTTTTCCTCTTTAAAAAATACTCTTGCTTAAAATAAAAACATTAACATTAAACAAGCCAAAATGATTGAGAAAGCTGCGATCAGACACAAGCTAGCATAGAGAATGCCAGCCAGTTGATGCCAGTGACGTCACGCTCTTTCCCTCTCCGGTGACAAGGCGGCATGCGATACATCAAAGCGATGAGCCAGCCCTTATTTTCCCTAGCCCTGGGTGAGAAGTGTTAGTAGGCAGAAATACGATTTTTGACAGCGACAGACACTTGCTGAATAGGATTATGTCAGAAGAGAATGCCGACTCTGATTCAAGTGCAATTTTCAATGTATCGTTCCAAGTTTAGTATAACTTCAGACGACAATAGTACAACTTGCCTAGTGACCGGACAGCGCTTTTCAGAGAGAAAAATCCTGGGTTCGATTCCATTCACTGGTAAATAACAGGAAATAGATACTGAATATAACTTTCTCGTGATAGCCGGGCTGAATGCTTTGGAATTTTTTGGGCACCATTATAGATAATTTTGGAAACTTATTGCAAGCAAGTTTCAGAAGCCGTGACTAATCATCAAAATTTTTATTATGAAAGGTAAAATATCAAGGAAAATATTCATATTACTTTAATTAAGATTGCAATCGAATTATAGTTTTCGTTTTTTTAATTTTAATTTCTCAGTTTCATAATTAATTTGAGCGGAAAAACAACCAGTTTCGCGGATTGTAGCTTCAAGTGATTTGCGGAATCAAATGAGTTCTCGTGGTAGATAAATTCAAAATAAACCAAACCAAAAGGATGTTTAACGCTTGAAAATTTCTGTTATTGACGTATTTACGATATGTTGAAGACGGGACTCTTCATTTACATTTCAATGCCTTCTCAATGAGCGGCTTAAAAATAGAAATGTAAAAGATGTAAAATTCTTGGGAATTTTGAACCACTACTTGGAAATTTTGGGAATAACTCAGGAATTTCGAGGGAATAAATTCAACCGATCATAATTTGTTTTGCTTTACACATATGACGAGACGAAAAAGTGAACTACTATGCATAAAAAAACTTATCTTCTAATACGAAAGTTAACTTGTTTTGTACTATGTATAGCGAAAATACTTGTTAAAGTAAAAACAAATAAATTAATACTTAATAAAAAATATTAGAATATGTTTCTCAGGACTGTCAGAATAAATATTGATAGACTGTCAGATTCTTATTCTGACAATCCTGATTCATGTTTTTGTTGTCATAAACACATTAATTCATGCTGAGAAAGAAAGAAAAAAAATTTCTTAAAACTAGTTTTTGAAGTTATTCAAATTTGATCATTTTAACGCAAAATTTTTTCCCTCGCCGTAATTAATAGCAGAGATTTATTCATGGAAATAAAATTGTTTTTTTCCCTCCTTTACAACACTACTTTGGAATGGGTAAAAACAATACTTCTTTAAAAAGAAGCAAAATTGTAATTATATTTTAAAAAAATACTGGAAGTATAGAAAGAAGGAAGAATCCGACAGTATAAATATTTTCTCTCTGCCCAGCAGTCACGTATGAATGAAATTTCAAAAACGGGAAAAAGAATTACTAGCTTCCTTTCATGAATTGGGAAGGGTTCTGCGAAAATGTGTTACATAAGTTAACCCTTTCGTGGGCCATTTATTTTTCTTTTGAATTCCTCCTAGTTTTTTATGTTTTATTAACAATTAAGCAATAGCATTTAAGGAAACGAATTTTATTTTGCCGAATTTTATTTTTACATTTAAATTTCAGGGGTGGGAAGTAGGGAACCATTTACAGTCATAAAGAAAAAGATGAGAAGCATGTTCCAATGCACAAGGGTATATCACATTCTGCACAGATGCATCGGGTCCTCTTTTCTTTTCCTTTTGGGCTACATTTCCTACAACGCCTATAGTTTGGCTTATGATTTCTCACACTGACTAAGCACACATCATCCGGAACTACACACTTCTTTGCTTAGTAGCTAGCAGGACGTCCTTTCCTTTTTCTTGAGGAATATCCGTCTATTAGCTGACGAGCTAATGCTGGACGGAATGTTAGTTAGTCTAAATTTCTGTTTCTTTTGTTTAGAATATTAGATAGCTACTGGCACAAAATGTACAGAAATATACGAAAAAAGAAAATGTTATTCCAATAAAAACAGTGTTTTATTCACGTTTGCAGCAGAATCGTTGAGCAGTACAAATGTCACATCAAAACAGATGTAGTAGGACAAATCTCACGTAAAGCATTCAAACATTCGAAACCAAAATTGCCGCCAATTCCATTTAGTAGATTGAACACTAGATGGTTACACAAAACTGAAGCAGAAACCGTTTTCATTTCCTACCGTTCTAATAGCAGCGTCAATATATTATAATGGGAATTATGCTTCCCACAGGCGCATTTTGAAGTATCTTGTAGGTGGGAAATAATCTTCCCACGGCCCACGAAGGAGTTAAATTAATTACATGGTTAGAAAAACAGCTTTACAAGAAGTTCAAATTAGCGTTAATTAAGATTTAACGCATTTACTAACCTTATAATAAAATTCTCGAAATAAAACATGGTTTTTATTTTTGACAAAGGACCAAACATCTTCATGTGTATTTCCTTAAATTCCATGCTATCGTTCTTAATTCAGTCCTGCATTAAAATTATATAGTTGAACAGAATAAATATTTTATTTACATAGATTAACGTAAATTGATTATACAAGAAATTTCTGGTAACACTTCACCAATAAGATATTTTTCAATCCTTTCAAGTAAAGATTTTTACCAATTCCGTACGATTTCTTGATAATTAGTTTTTTTTTCAGTTTTAATTTTTCTCATATAGTTAACAAATTATAAATGTAATTAACAATGGAAACAGAGAACAGAATTTTATAAAAGCCAATAGTTGAAAATTTACTTTTGAAGAAATAAATTTTCAAAAAACCTTCATTCAATAAGCCTTATTCATAATGAGTTACAAAGTATCATTATATTTAATCTTTAGTTAACTCCAAATATAGATACAATACTTTGTTCTTTAATTATTAAAGCAGCAAAGATAAATGATATTAAAAAATTTTTTTTGGTTGATTTAAAAGTGAAAAATACTTTTATAGAAATCGTAAATCTCTGACTTAAATGCTTTCTAAAATGTTCGTAGATATTCTTCTTCAAGCATTACTTCTATATATATATATATATATATATATATATATATATATATATATATATATATATATATATATATATATATATATATATATATATATATATATATATATATATATAAGAGAGAGAGATCCAAAAAATTAAATTACAGAAATTTTTTTTCTTTAAACATGTTATAAATGTTATTTTAAAATTTCATAAAGGATTCAACGCGAAGGATTTTTTAATAGGTTACTGGCCAATAAACTCGAGTACACATTGGCAATGTGCGTCATTCACCAATAGTATCATATATATATCTATATCTACCTATCTCTCTGTATACACACACACACATACATACATACATACATACACACACACACACACACACACATATATATATATATATATATATATAACCTGTATTACTACAGCCTATATGTAGACCAAGGCCTATAGCGCCCTTATTTTTCTTATGAAAGAGCCCTGAGGCGCGAAGTATTCGTCTCGGTTGTACTCAGACTAACGCCAAACCCTAGCGTTTAGTTCCCAAGCATGCTTGGTATTCACTTTATGGAGCCACTGAAGGCATGAAAGGGTGAAATGACTTTGCTTGGCCCGAGGATCGAACCAAAGACCCGTGACTTGGGTGAGCAAAGTGGTGAAACCAGACTTATATATATATATATATATATATATATATATATATATATATATATATATATATATATATATATATATATATATATATATATATATATATATATATATATATACATATATATATATATATATATATATATATGATGCAAGTACATAAACATGAAAATAATATATGGGATTATAATTGCCTTAAATGTAAGAAATTGCTAAAAGTCATAAAACAATAGAGAAACTTTTTTTATGAGAATTGGTTCTATTACAACTATCACCAAATGGATAACATTATTGTTGTTCCCTTCTCGTGGAACTTTGATTCGTGTGGCGATTCTTATGAATAAACAGTCGGCTTGTTTGGATGACACAGTTTATTGAACATAAAATTGAATATATTTATAAGAAATGAGAAAGTGATTGCCGACTGGCAGTTTTCTGAGGTACCTGGTTCTAGTGAATCTCAACCCTCATTGGCTATCTAAAAATGAGAAGTAGTTGCCGGCCGGCAGTTTTCTGAGGTACCAGGTTCTAGTGAACTTCAACCCTAATTGGCTATCTAAAAATGAAACTAGGAAGCTATATCGTGATCTGATTGGCATAACAAGTAGAATTTTTTGAGTGGGCGGTGCCTAGTTGAGTTTTCTTGAGAAAAGCTAATATTTGATACAGAGTTAATTAAAAAATTAGTAATTAAATTTGTATTTTTTGGATAAAAATTAATTTGTGTTATAACACATAAGCAATATTTACAAAACAAGTTAGTTGGATTAACATAGGAATGTCCTTAACTAATCTGCTAAAAACAGTATCAATGATGGCTACAATGAGTAGAAAAACATGAGAATACATGAATACAAAGACTTAAAACACTTATATTATTTTTATTACTCTTTTTTATTTTTTATTAAATTTTTTTGGGATATATACTTTTTATTTGTTTATTTATTTTTTATTTAATTAATTATTTATTTTTTGTTTATTTATGTTAGCGAGTAAGAATGGAAAAAGGTTAGTTGTTTGTATTAACAAGGACGTATTGCTTATGTGTAAGGATCATGGTGGCTGGTGAAGAAACTTTGGACAGAAGCGAAGTAGTGAGCGGGGGCGGTGACGATAATGGGTGCTGAGGTCATTGTAGGACGGAAGATTAGGATTGATGTATTTTCTGTCTTATTTAGATTTTGTACATGTTATACATGATTTTGGCAAAATATTCTCTTACTATTGGAAGTTCTCTTATTTTTTTGTTTCGAAAATACTAGGGTGCTTTGGCTGCCTGTCTAATTATTTTGTTTTGGAAAATTTCTAATTTTTTGATCTTATTGTCATGGGTATAACTCCAGAGGGGGCAGGCATAGGACAGAAGTGGTCTGGGGTATGCTTTGTAAATGAGCACTTTATTTTCAATTGACAGCTCTGAAGTGTACTTTAAGAGGGGGTATAATGCAGCAGAAGTTTGTTTGAATTTGTTTGCAATATTTTGGATATGAATATTCCAATTTAGTTTTTTGACAAATGTGACTCCTAGATACTTGCAGTTTGGGGACCATGGGAGTGTTCTTTCTTTAATTTTAATTCTTTGACAAGTTATTGCACTTTTTTTGGTAAACGTAATTGCAATGCTTTAGCTTTCATTAAATAGGATTTTCCAGTTCTTGAACTAGAACTTAAGTAGCTGTAAGTGTGTGTTTAGTGCAGTAGAAATATTAGATAGTTTCCTGCATTGTGCTAGGATAAGTGTATCACCAGCAAATAGATGCAGTGTTGTGTGTCGTGATTTGGGTATATCGTTCACTTAAATAAGAAATAATCTGGGCCCATGTGACTGTGACTTTATAAGAAATGGATGCACAGAAAAATTACGACCGACCTCACACGCCAGTTGGAGGAACGCTTTAGAAATTTTAAGTATGATTGTCAGACGTCCTGTTTTGACTGAGATAACCCCGGTTTTCAGGCAAAATCCGGGTGTCCCGGCCGGATTACTTTAAATCTCGGTAAAAATGAAATTAGTTTTCACAGATGATAAAAAAATTTTTTAAATAATTAACTGTGAAGGATTATTTGAATAATCTGTCACGGATTTCTGTGCTTTATGAAAAGAGAAATCCACAAAAGAGTGATGGTCTGCTAATAGATAATATTGTCATTGTATCGCCTTCCCATACAACCACACACGTCTATTGGACGTCTTTTAAA
The DNA here is from genome assembly GCA_037975125.1 of Latrodectus hesperus. Lineage (NCBI taxonomy): Eukaryota > Metazoa > Arthropoda > Arachnida > Araneae > Theridiidae > Latrodectus > Latrodectus hesperus. The sequence continues at coordinate 8,891 of JAJQOW010002681.1, forward strand.
GATCCATAGAGTCCAAAAGACGTCCTGGATACCTTTTGGATGTCATAAAGACGTCCATGGTTAGATGTGAACTGGATGGTCTTCTATCGACGTCGGATTGACATCCACTATGGATGAGTTTTGGATTATTAGCATTTGGATCTGTAATAGACGTAATTTATATGTCCATGATAGATGTAATTTGGACGTCCATGGTGGACGTACTTAAGATATTCATAAAGGATGTTATCCTGACATGTATTAAAAGTAGGTAATTAACTGCAATTGTAATTATTTATGTTTATTCCTTCCATAATTTTAAATTATCGTTTGCCTCACAGTCTACAGTCGTTTATTGCTACGTTAAGAAGTGTTTAACGAAGTAAGTTAAAAAATAATTGCTTTTCTTTTTAAATAACTTATTTTTATTCCAAAGAAGTCATAAAAGAAATAAGGTTTAAAAACTGAGTAGTTTTATCAAAGTGTAGAAAACCATGTTTAAAGTGTATTTTTACTTTAAAAAATTACATTTGTAACTATTTTAAATTTACGTTAAAAGGTAAATATTGCTTTTATTTATAAATTGTGCTTGATAGCAGAATGTAATAATTTTTTTGTCTTTAACTTTTAAAATTATTTTTAGGCTAAAAATGCAAACATTGCGATTAGGGTGAAAATTGCTGGATGAAAATACCACAAAGTAATTTTCTTTAGTAAAAACCATTTTTTCTCACCAAAATTGCTTAAATTTATTATTATTTTGTCATACAAAGACTTATGTATTTATATCTTGATTTCAACAAGATAAAAATTAATCAATATTAGGATTTGATTCAAAGATTTAATGTTAAATTAAAATACTTTACGGTTGAATTAAAAAATCTGAATGTTTTTTTTTTTTTTGAATATCAAATTTTAAATCAATACAAGATTTTGCTACTTAGCTAGAAAAAATTATATTACCCAATTATTTTAATGCATGCTGGACTAATATTTCAAATGAAGAGCTATTAAAATGTATACTTGAAAATTAATTTTTGTATTTTGTAGTTAAATGGAAGACATGTTTATTTCCCATACCAGATTTGGAATTCTTACTTTTCTGGAGAACTTCTCTTGTTGTCTACTAAAGGTTCTAGAATTTGAAGTAAGCATTTTTTTTTATTTTAAGGAAAAATGATGTTTAAGATTATGTAAAATCATTTAGTATGAAATGTTTATATCTTCAGTGATTAAGCATTTAGAATGTGACTGTGTGTGATCTGTGAATGTGATTTTCTATAATATTTTCTGTACACTTAATTTGGTAGCAAAATTTCCTACTTCCATAATGCTTGTGATGTTGAACATTTTTTATATTCTTATTTTGTATTATTTTGTTTAATACTCTTACAAAAACTATCTGATCATAATATCTTCAAAATAAATTATTTTTTTAATCACACTTTAAATATCTAAGTAAATTAATACAAGAATGCTCACATTTTCAGAAAAAAAATCATAAATTATAATAGCAAATGAAACTCTTAATACATTGATTGCATTTTCACTAAAGTTATTTTTAAGTCAATATAGTTAAAACATTTTTGTATGAGAAGAATTTAGTTTTTTGTAAAAAATGAAATTAGTAACTAACTGGAATTTCTGAAATTCAAACCATTTGCTTGCATGTGTATGCCCTGAAAGGAAGTTAAGAAGCATGCTCTCAATGAAATTAAAAAGCAAAATGATTACGTAAACAGAACAATGCTTCTGGAATGAATATTATATGTGTACTTCCATTCAAATTCTGTTGATTAATTTGATTTAATAAATTATTCTCTGATTTATATTTAAACAGAAATATCAATATTCTTCTAGTTTTAATTGTATTCCTTTAAAGCTATTTTGTTGTAGTTCATTTTTCTACAGACTTCAAAGACTTTACTGGCAAAAATAAACAGAATGGCATCTACGTTTCACACAATAACCTGACTTTTAGTTCTATTAAATATGTCTTCTTTATTAATTTAATTTGAATATTATTAAAAAAGATGTACACATTTGATCACAGTAAACATCATTTATTTATTGAATATTGATTGGAAATTCATTTTTTCTATAGTGTTTCATATTCTGCTCTGCTTTGCATGAAAAATTGCTTATGATGGGCTGAACCTAGTTTCAAATAAATTGAATAAATAATTTGTTTTATAAATAGTTATCTTTTTATATTTAAGATTTAAAATTTCTTTTATTATGCTTTAATTATTTTGGTTGATAAAGTTGAATTGTATTTTTAAGAGATAAAATGTACATCATTTATAAATTCTAAATTTTGTTTTCCTTTTCAGTTAAATGAGAATTACAAATTTATATACCTGAGGATGAGATAAAATTTAAAATAAGCAAATTAAAAAAAAATTTAATTTTTCTATATTATTTATGCTTATTTGAACTAATGTAGAGCAAAAGAAAATAAATCCTTTAATGGATTAAAAATATGGCAATTTGTTTCTACTGAGTGCAAATTGTAAATAAATATATCATGTATTAAATTTTATTAAGAGTTTACTGTTGTAAAAATGTTTAATCAAAATATTTAATATATTCCTTAGTAAATAACATTTCTGTTTATGTTTAGCAGTAATATGTAAATTCAATTCTATATTTTATTATTTAAGTTCTGTTCTTTTAATGGTAATGTTAAATTTTACCTATTAATCTAACTCTTGTTTTGCTAATTTGAAAATTCATTACAAATTTTAAATATTTTGTAATTTCAGTTATTTAATCAATTCCAAAGGGTAAAAGATTAAATAGTATATTTTTTCCAGAAATTAGTCCCTTAGGCTTAGCATATATGTAATGAAAAAGATAAACATTTCTAAAATTGGTATTATGATATTTGACGTGCCATGTATCTAAACTGGACCAAAATGAGGCGTCTACTGGATTAGAGTACATCCACCTGATGTCATATTGACGCCTATTGGAAGAAATTGTGTTGTATTACGCTGTTACTATATTATAGTTGATTTGATTTTGTATTGTTTAAATAATTATTTTATATATATATGCTTTATTAAATGTATAGGAATATATATTAGATTTATTTTTCTAAAACTTATGTGAATTTTATGCTGTAAATAATAATTCTTATTATGACTACATAATGTATAGATGCTGCCAAAATTAATACAGTAATTTCAAATTTAAATTATAAAATGTTTTAATTATAAAATATTTATATTTTTATTTGTTTTGTTTCAGTGCCACTTTTTAAGCTTGTCTGGGGGAACTTCTTCCGGGAATTGCACCATAAGCATCGTTAAAAAAATTGATGGCAAATAAACTTGCACCTGAGTTCAGTTGTTTTGGTGCAAGGGATAAGAAATCCTTTAATGAACTGAATATGAAGCAGTTAGTTTTAGGTAAGTGCAATGTTTGAATAAGCATGTCATTAAAAGTTTTCTTTTGTAGAAATGATGAAAAAAAAAAACACTCTTCTCATAAAAAAATTTTTTAATGAAATATATTTATGTAAGCGCTAATATATAAATTCAATTCTCTGTTTGATTACTTAAGCACTGTTTTCATTATAAAAGTAATGTTCAATTCTATCTGATAATTTGAAGGTGTTTGTAACATACTTTAAACATTTTATAATTTTAATTATTTAATCAAACACAAAGGTTACCATATTTACAAAGCTGATATTTCTCAGAAATTGAATTACTAAATATATATTTAAAACATTTACTGAATTAAAATAAAAATATTTCTAACTATGTTTTTATAAAGTTACTTAATGTCTTAAATTAGTGAAGGAAATTTTTGATATTTTTCTGATTAATTTACGCTGTTTTTTAATAATGAGATTTACATCCAATCAGTTTAATGTATTAATCAGATTGATAAGAAATAAATTAAATATTGATGAAAATTGTCTTCTGGATTTTTACTATTTTGTCTGAGGTTATTCATCTGAAAATGTTAATTGTTACTGCTAATTATTTTAAATGTACTTTATTTTCAGATGCTGTGTGGTGAACTCCACAGTATTCAAAGACAACAGATGGTGAAATAGAATTTATCAATGAAAGAATCAAACATTTCAGTTAATTAATATTTATGTATAATGTAAATAATCAGAATAAAAATTGTGTGCATTAAAAATAAATTCTATTAGTTTGTTAAATTTTTCTTGAATTAATTAAGATTTACACTCTTGCTAGAATGTTTCTTAAACAAATTTTAACATTTACAAAGGAAAATAATTCAGCTTTTAAACAATGAAATAAGTAATTTTCAGAATTTTTGTCATAATAATTTGGAATATTGAATTGAGTGGAAAACTTTAATTAAATAAAAGTTTCTCTTTTATCTTTTACAAAAAAAGACATTGTTGAAATAATATCTAATTAGTTAAAATATTTGGCTGAGAAATAATTCTTATAAGTTTCTCTTACTACAAAATTAATTAAAAAAATAAAGTATGAACAATAATTTGTCTGACATTAAAATAAAAAAAATTACACTCTACAAATAAAAATATCCTTGACTATTTTATTACTCTCTAGTTATAATAGTAATTCATTAATTTATGCATTCACTGGAAACTTCTTAGAAGTAATTTTTAACTTTTTCAAAGAAAAAAATAGTTTTATTTTAAACAATAAGAAACTAAATTTTCAAAATGTTAACTATAAAATAATGAGCATAAAAATAATACTAATTTATCAATTGTGAGAATTGTATTACATTAACTAAACTTGAACAGTAAATCTGTCAAAAATCTAGGATATTTGACTGAAAATTAAGAAAAATGTGATGCTAAAGCAATTTCATAAGTAACAAGCTAATTAAAAATAATCTTCTCTTCGTCTAGTGGACAAAAATATATGAGCCACTAAGATAGATGAGGGATTATTTCAAAATCTACGCACATCTACAATACATCCATAAAACTACCTAGTATAGAGCAGTGCGTATGAATACATCCAAATTTCGTCCATGAGCCATCCACTTGCAACGTCTCGTAGACGTATAGTGGACGTAAAATAGCTGGATATTTGACGTGCCATGGATCTAAACTGGACCAAAAAGAGACGTCTACTGGATTAGAGTACATCCCGTTGAGGATGTCATATCGACGTCTACTGGATGAAATTGTGTTGT
>JAJQOW010002682.1:0-14020 GCA_037975125.1 Latrodectus hesperus
CTGTAATGTCTCACCATCGGCACTTTCGATTTTAAGATCCTATGTTTTTTTTTTTGTTTTGTTTTGATTTTCAGAGAGACTCTCATTGTACGCGAAGCAGGCGAGAGAGATTGTAGCGAACCCATACATGGCTCCTTGTAAATTTTGTTCATTTTTTAATTAAATGTGTATGTTTCAAAATTGGAGTCATTTATTTGTTTGTTTGTTTCATAACAAACTTATGTTTTTGGTGGCAGCGGTTTGATGCTTTTTTAATGCTTTGCATTAGCATCCATTATGGAAATTAATTATGTGCACTATATTGGATTACGTGCCGCAATGTTGGAATACAGGTAGGCCATTTTGATCAATCTTTCTCTGGCTTCTATTGAAAATAAATAGTTTGGAATGTTATAGAAATTTATAGAATATTTAGTTCCAATGTTATTTACGTGATTTTCATGTTCTATCAGTTAATTTTGTTTATAAGTTTGTAAATGGTGTATTCCATATTACAAAGCTAATTTCTGTATTTCGTGTATTCGAATTTACAGTGTTCATGCTATATCAATTAATTTTGCTTATAAGTTTGTAAATGGTGTATTCCATGTTACAAAGCTAATTTCTGTATTTCGTGTATTCGAATTTACAGTGTAATATTTTTTATAAGAAAAGTGTATCTTATTATAAATTTGCATTTCATAATTTTTATGTGGTTGATGTATTTCAATTCACGTAGGAATATGTTAAAATAACTATGTTGTTATAGATTAATGTGTAAAATCGAAAGTACACTTAAATTCATAATTTTTTGAATGTTTCACTGAAAGTAGATTTTATGAAAGTAATATATACTTTAGAAAGGTTTTGATTTCGTTATGTGAAAACGAAAGTACATGAGTACAAATAGGTTTGAATTTAAAGTAATGTGAGATTTATTGATATGTTTTTAATTTTTGTTTGTAAAGTATCAAACTGATTTATTTGATATTTAGAAACGCATGTTTATTTTCATTGATAAAGATTTGAAAAGATATTTTCTTACTGTTTAAAATATCGTACGTTATTATCATTTTCATGTCGTGTATGATTAATGAATTAAGTTTAATGATTTGAAATCGAAAGCTGATTTCTGGTTTAGATTAGTTAAAGCTTTTAATTTATATTGTTGTTAAGAATTGTAGTGTTTTACATTTTGAATAAAATAAGGATTCAAAATTAATATAATTTCATTTTCTGTTTTAATATAGTAGTATTTGTATAAGAATCTGATTTTATAAAATTTATACATTTTTGATTAATAATTCAATTTATCTGAGTATCAAACATTAGCTTGGTGATAAAAAAAACTTGAAATCGAGAGTAGAAGATTTAATATTAAACTTGTTCTTCTTTTCAAAATATATGATTTTCTATCTATACACTATTTGTTGTATTACAATATAGTTTGTTTTCGTTTAAATTTTTAAATGTTATGGATATGTTTTATATTAGTAGAGCGTGTTAAATAATTTCAATAGTTATTTACGAAATTTTGTATATAGGTGGGTGTAGTCTGTTTTTCCTCTCATTATTGCATATCTTCTGAGATAAAGCGTTATAAATAAAATGGCTTTTTTAGCACGGGGGAAAAAGGAGATTTAGTAGAAGTAGCTGAAGAGTTAGGGGAAATGGTTCCAGATTCTTTTAAAATCGCGGATATTAAAAAAATTAATTTTAACTAGTAAAAACTTTAATGAGGAAGAAGTAAAATGTATATTAGATAGGGTAATCGAGGAAAGAGTTAAAAGGGAACAGGAAGAAAAAGAGGAAAGAATTAGGCGAGAAGAAAAAGAAGAAAGAATTAGACGTGAAGAAAGAGAACATATTTTGGAAATGAAACGTCTGGAAATCTCTTCAAATGCTGCAATTTCGAACACAGAATCAGTTACAAATAGGACTGAACATGCTCAAAAAATTCAATTAATGCAAATAACGCCAAAATTCGATGAAAGGAAAGATGAGATGAGTTTATACTTAATAAATTTTGAGCGTAGAGCAGAAATGGCTCATATTCCAAAAAACGAATGGGTAGTTTATCTTGTAAGTGCTTTACCTTCAGAGATATCTAACATGTTAGCTAGAGAACCTCCAGAAAGGGCTGATGATTACGATTACGTGAAGGAAATTATTCTTAAACGATTCAAGTTAAATAGCGAAAAATTAAGACAATTGTTTCTTAGACACCAGAAAACGTCAGACAAATCATGGAGAAATTATGCACAAGAATTGAATAGTTACTTTACGGAATGGCTTACGGAATTAGAAATAACGACATTTGAACAGCTTAAGGAACTAATGGTAACAGATCAATTGAAACGTCGTGTGCCAATTGAAATTAAGGAACATTTTTTGGCGGAATGGCTTAAAATAAATTCGCCGTATGATCTGGCAGAGAAAATAGATGAATATGAAAGTTTAAGAGATAGTTTTAAGACGAAAGATTTTACAAAACTCCCTCGAAATAATTTTGGTTTTCGTCAACAAAATGAAAACCGTGCCTTTAAGTTTAATGAAGTAGTTCGGAATCATAAATCTCATGTTCCTAAAAGAGTCGAGAATAAAAATTCTAATTATTCACATGAAAAGGAATTCGAAAAAAGAAAACAACTCCGATGTTATGAATGTGGTTCTTATAGTCATTTGCGGCCTCAGTGTGACAAAATAAAAAAGAACTTAGAATCGGTAGCATCCAACGAAATTGCTAGAAGTACATTTAATGAGTTGATGGCTCCTTACACTAGTATCGGCACTGTTAATGGAATTCAAATGCCAATCTTAAGAGACACTGGAGCAATTCTTGATTTGATTTGTGGAAAATACGTGAAACCTGATATGTTCACGAAGGAAAAGGTTTGGCTAAGAACACCTCTTGATGAAACTTTAGTATGCTTACCTATTGCCGAGGTTGAAATAAATTGTGTTGAATTAGGTCACATTTTGACAAAGGCAGCAGTTCTTCGAGATTCTTTGGATCAAGGAAGATATTTACTGGGAAACAAAACAGCCGCTTTATTTGAGGAAATTAAAAAGCATGAGGAGGTGAAAATACATATGATAAATGCTATAGAAACTCGAGCTCAAAGAAGACGGAAGGAAAATAGCACGAATAAAGAGATTATTGATTCTGAAATAGAATCTTCTAGGTCTTGCTTCCAAACTAAACAAAATGAAGAATTAGAGCAAAATACAATTTTGCCACCATTAGAAACCGAAGTTGAAGGGATGGATTTGATAAAAACATCTCCAGAAGAATTTGCTCGGGAACAAAAGGTGTGCGAAGATTTGAAACCTCTCTTTGAGCAAGCTAAACGACAATCTTCAAAAGACAATAAATATATTATAATAAATCAATTGTTGTTTTATAATAAAATGGACAATGATGGAACTGTAAGAAGATTATTAGTTGTGCCCAAGAAGTTTCGCAACCAACTAAAAGGGATCTGCCATGAGATAACTGCAGCTCATTTAGGTATAACTAAAACAAAAGATATGCTGTGCAAAACTTTCTACTGGCCTAACTGCTTTAAAGAAATTGAAAATTTTGTTAAATCTTGTGACAAATGTCAACGAGTAGGAAAGCCTCAAGATAAGAAAAGGGCTCCTTTGAAACTGGTTCCAGTAATTCCGGAAATATTTACAAGAATTAACGTTGATGCATGTGGTCCTTTACCTATAACTTCCTGTGGTAACCGGTATATTATAACAGCCATTTGCATGTCATCCAAGTATCCAGATGCCATCCCAGTACCAGATATACGTTCTACTACTGTGATTGATGCTTTTCTTCAGATATTTAGCCGCAATGGTTTTCCTAGGGAGTTGCAAAGTGATCAAGGAACATCTTTCATGAGTGTCCTGACATCAGAATTTTTAGAAAAATTTGGTATTAAAGTTGTGCATAGTTCCGTTCAGCATCCCCAAAGCAATCCTGTTGAGAGATTGCATAGAACTTTAAAGAGAATACTGAAAGTCCTTTGCTTAGAAAAGGGTCCAGATTGGGAGAAGATTTTACCTCAGGCACTTTTTGCTCTTAGAACTTGCATTCATGATAGCACTGGATATTCTCCTGCAGAATTAGTCCATGGTCGGAACTTAAGAACACCCGTAACACTATTATATGAAAATCTAACTGGTAAAACCATTGAAGAAGATAGTGTGATTGCTTACGTTTTTAATATTTTAAATAGAATGAAAAGATGCCAAGAATTAGCTGTGAAAAATATGACAGAGGCTAAAGAAAAACAGAAACTTTGGTATGACCGTAAGGCTACGAAAAGAGAATTTAAAGAAAATGATCTTGTGTTAGTTGTTGCACCTTCTAGATCAAACAAATTTTCTGTTCATTGGATAGGTCCAGGAAAAGTAGTAAAACGACTATCGGACACAAATTACGTAATACAATTTCCCGATAAGGAAAAATTACTTGTATACCATGTAAATATGTTAAAACCTTATTTTCAGCTTCCAGAAGATGTTAATTTAATTTTTACTTCTAATTCTGATAATGAAGATATTGATTCTGAGAAAAAGATATCCCAAGTTTTGAAATTAATTCATCTACCCTTTTAGAGACTTTTCCTGAAAGCTGTTTTAATGAAAAGTTAGAGGACGATCAGAAGAAACAATGGAGTAGACTTTTGATTCAATTTATTGATATTTTTTCAAATGAACCGGGTTGTACAGAACTGGCTGAACTGGACATCGAGTTAGAATCTAATAAATCTATTATAGCTAAACCATATCGAATGTCCCCACGACAGACAGAAATTCTGAAATCGGAAGTAGACAAGATGTTGAAATTGAAGGTGGTGGAACCAGGTGAATCCGATTACACATCACCTTTAATATTAGTTGAAGCTCCTGGAAAAGAACCTCGTCCGTGCATTGATTATCGCAGGTTAAATGAGGTTACCAGGTCGCAATATTATCCATTACCAAATATTGAAGAGCGTGTTGAATCCGTTTCGAAAGCGAAGTTCATATCTTTATTAGACTTAACACGAGGTTATTGGCAGATACCTTTGAGTCCTAAGGCTCAAAGATGTGCTGCATTTACGACGACATTTGGTGTTTATAAATCTTTGAGAATGGCATTCGGTTTGAAGAATGCTCCTTACTATTTCAGTAAGTTAATGGCTGATTTATTAAAAAATTGCGAACATTTTGCTGTGCCTTATTTAGATGACATAGCTATATATTCACTTACCTGGTCTGATCACATCCAACATCTTAAATGTGTTCTGGAGAAGATTCGATTTGCGAAATTGACTGTAAAACCCCTTAAGTGCAAATTCGCTCAACTTCGTGTTAAATATTTGGGACACTTTGTAGGACAAGGTCAAAGAACACCAGGTGATATTAAAGTGAAAGCCATTACCGATTTCGAACGTCCCTCAAGCAAAACCGAAGTACGAGCTTTCCTAGGTCTTGTTGGGTACTATCGCAAGTATATACCAGAATTTTCGGTAGTTGCTGCGCCTTTATCCGACCTGTTAAAAGGGAAGTCCAAGAAAGGAACTGTAATATGGAATAATAACTGCGAAAAGGCATTCATAGAATTAAAGAACACTTTAATAAAGAAGCCTGTACTTTACAGTCCAGACTTTCAAAAACAATTTATCATTCAATGTGATGCCTCAAACTTAGGAATAGGTGTAGTTTTATCTCAGAGAGATCAAAATGAAAATGAACACCCTATCCTATTTCTGAGTAAAAAATTTTCAAAATCTGAGAAAAATTATAGCACTATAGAAAAGGAATGTGCAGCAATAATTTTTGCTGTTACTAAATTAAAATATTATTTAGATGGTCAGTATAAATTTATTATCGAAACTGATCATAACCCTTTAGTTTGGTTAAAACATCATACAGGATCTAATCCCAGACTTTTAAGGTGGGCTTTGGTACTTCAAAGCCTAAATTTTGATATTGTTCACAGAAAGGGCAAATTACATCAGAATGCCGATAGTCTCAGTAGAATGCTGAATAACCAAACTTAATTATTTTCTTTTTTCTCAGATATTCAATTAAAATGTTTTTTTTAATACAAATTTCAATTGTTGTTACATGTGTACATAATAAAAAAAAATGTTTTTTTTAGTAAAAATGTGTCTATTTGTGAGTTTAGTTAAGGTTGAAAATTCTGTTGTGTTAGATAATTATTTTGTGCTATTTTGATATAATTTTATTTTATATTTAATATTATATAATTCCATATAATTTTGTGTTTCAGCCAGAGTCCGATTGATCAGGGCTATCTGTAATACTAAATTTTGCTCTTTGTTGTTTGTGTGTGTTTTTTTTCTTTTTTATTTGCAGGTTGATTTCCTTAGAATGAGAAAAAGAAAAAAAAAACTCCGGGGAAGGAAGGAATAATTTAGTCTGTAATGTCTCACCATCGGCACTTTCGATTTTAAGATCCTATGTTTTTTTTTTGTTTTGTTTTGATTTTCAGAGAGACTCTCATTGTACGCGAAGCAGGCGAGAGAGATTGTAGCGAACCCATACATGGTTCCTTGTAAATTTTGTTCATTTTTTAATTAAATGTGTATGTTTCAAAATTGGAGTCATTTATTTGTTTGTTTGTTTCATAACATTTCAAAGAAATATATTCCTCTAAATATTTAAAAAAAGTGCTTAAAATTTCCTTTAAACTTAAAAATTATTTTAAATACTAGTTATTTTACTTTTAAAATGAAGGAAAGTGCAAAAATTACTATAAAAAGGGCAAATATTCTATGAATTATTTCCAGTAAAAATTAATTTAATTTAAAAATTTATTAAGTTTTGAGAATTTTATACGATGAGAGGAATGGTGAGTAAAAATATAATAAATTCATTGCATGTATTTTCACAAGTATCAGTATACTGCTTGATTAAAAAAAATATTCGTCTTTATTAATGACCATAATTCTGTTGACAAAATATTTGTAAAAATAATTTTTTCACTTTGTCTCAGAGATATATGATTATTCAGCTTATGATATATTGTAATTAATGCTCTCGCAATCTGCTAATTAGATTTCTTTGAAACACTGCAATACAGCATTTATGTCAGCATTTTCTGGAATATACAATATTTCTTCTATCAAGTAAAAAGTGAATGAACATTTTTTTCCAATTTTAATTAATACGTATGCGTGAATAACTCAGTTATTTTAAAGCAAATTATGATTAACGTAAGGAATTAATTATTCTACGTAATTTATTAAGATGAAATTTCCTCGAATTATATTTTTTTTATGATTTATTTGAATATTTCTTATAAAGCAAGTTATATTCCATTAGAGTAAGAATTAGTACATAAAATTAGGATCTGAAATACAACTATTTCTCAGAAATAGCAAAATATATTTTATACTTTAATATTAAATATGAAATCTTTTTCTGTGTGAGGAGCCTGGTTTAGTAATTACTATGACATTTCTTTCTCTCTAGTTAATTAATATCTATTATCTTAGAATAGTTTAGCTAAGACTTTTTTCATTATAATATATCTTATCAATCAAATTATTTATTATATAATGTTATAAATATAAATAATTTGATTGCTAAGATTCAAAAAATATTCTTTTAATACATCCGTTAAAATCATAAATAAACATATATAATCATAATCAATTATATCAATATTCGTAAAATTATTGAAAATAAATTTCCTGTCTATGCAATGTTCTCATATTTCTAGTAAACTATGAATGCAATTGCTCATCAATAATATACTTACTATGGAATTTAAATCAGCTGTCAAATTAGTTTAAAACTGATAGTTTTGTATTTTAAGAATATGCGTAAATTGGTATTTAAGTTTGATTTAAAGAATTTATATATATATATATATATATATATATATATATATATATATATATATATATATATATATATATATATATATATATATATATATATATTGTACATTAAATTTAACTACTTTGAATACTGTTTTAATAATTATTAAGTTACAAACTATTTTGTAAAGCAATACATTTTTTATTTCAAAAAATACTTTTAAGAATTAGTTATTGCACATGCATACTTTTGATTTCAATTTTTCAAAAAAGTACTGAGATGGTTGTAGATGTTATATCTGATGTAATCCGAATTTATCGTATATGCTAAGGGAAATATTCCCTTGAAATAAAAGTGCTTATTTATTTGAAAAAGAAGTTAAAATATAACAATACTTTGATTAGTATCATAATATATGGTATGGTATCTTACAGTTGTATACTTAGCATTTCTCAAATGCTAACCCATAGATGGATTGAAATATAATAAATATAAGATAAGGAAAAAAATCACTTACTCGAATTATTTAAACTTTTATAGAAGTATTCCTTTAATTTTCTAAATAGAATTGCACTTGTTTGATTACGATTTAAGAAACTGAAGATTGTTTGAATTACTAAATGCAGTGACCAATCTGTAATATTATGAAAGAAATAATAAATAAACTATGGAAATTCTTTAATTATTTCCTTCTTAATTTTACAGTTAATTAATTGTTTTATTTACATTATTATATTTTAATAATTAAATAAAATTAATATTCAAAAATATTATAATTATTTGAAAAAATCCTTTTGAATACACGAGTTTTATTTTAAAACTGTTCCATTGTTTATAAGTCCATTAAAAAGCGATTATAGTCATAACTTTCAAATGACTAATCACCTGCTAAACTGACTTATAAACAATCGAATGTTTTTAATAATAAAAATAAATTGTCAGTTTGCTATGAATGCTTCTTTATTACATTGATGTAAAAAATAATGCTCCCTTTTTTAATTTTTATTTAAATTTAAGCAATTTTTAAAATAAACTCTTGTGTTTAAAAACGTAAGATTTTATTCAAAAGGTAATTATAATATTTTTTGAATATTAGTTTTATTTGATTACTCATGACTTTCATAGGACTGATTAGTCATGACTTTCATATGACTAATCACCTATTAAATCTTATGATCAAAGTCTTTCAATTCAACAGCTTATGGATTTAATTCTAGTTACAAACATCAATTGTTGCTTCATAACTATTTTAACTGAATTTCAAACTTTGCATAATTGTTTTTGTTTTTTAACAATTTAAATTGTTAATTTCAAATTATTGCACATTTTAATAAACCTAGATCATGAGATTGAAAAGTAACTATCGGCTGCAAACCTAGAAAATCATTCACATTATTAAAAAAGATTTATAAGAAATAATATGCAGCAGTAATATGATACAAAAGTCACACATTATACAAAAGAGATGCAATTATTCACGAGATACTGTAATAATTATAAAAAACTGGAAGTTATAGTTCTAATATCATACTGTATTGAAATGTAAGCTGTTTATGTAATTTATTGCGGTAATATTTTCTAACTTTCTTAAATTTCTATTCAAGTGAGAAACATTTATTGATAAGTTAAAATATCTATCAAATTTCTAAATAATTTGCTTACTCTTTAAACTTTATAGAATTTACTCTTACTGATTAAGACATTTTCGAAATCTATAAATAAATAAATATCCACACAAATATAGTTGCATATAAACTTAATAAACTTTTTGTTGTGTTTAATACAATGTTACACGCAAACAAATGTTTTATCAAACACATTTTATTTCTTCACTATAATAAGATATGTATCACTTTCTCTATTTAATAAGCTGTTGTCACAATAGAAACTAATACAGTAAAATAAAGCTTTCTAAAATAACTTCGGCCTACAGAAACTACAGGCATAAAAATAACTCTGAGTATTGAAGCTGTTTCATGTAGTATTACACTCACGGGAACAATGTAGAAACAACTTACTTGCTTGTAGATGGTGCGTTTTCAGATGATTCAGAGCTTTTCCGGAAATAAAGAACTTCACGTGTACTCTTCCATTATCATATCTTGTCATGAGGGACCACTTTGGAGCAGATGCATCTGTTTGGCAATTTTTGAAATTCCTTTGGAAGGAGAATAACAAAGCAACAATGCAACACTTTATCGGAATGATTATCATCATATAAGGAAAGAAAGTACTGTAAAAATAATCTGATATAGAAAATAACTGAAATGCGACAATAACAATTTTACAGTGAAATTAAAAAGCAATTTTTTAGTATGTTACATTAAAAAATATGCAACCTTTTGAAAAAAGTCCATTTAAAAAATACTAAGACAGGTATCGAACTATTAACGTGCATTTATTTAACTGACAACAAGAATACATGAATACGTAGAGAGACCGAAAGAGCTCTTCGAAGAATTAATTAATGAAATCAGTTCATTGACCAAATATTACTATCATTTGTGTATTCAAGGAATAAGCTACTTATTTAAAGAAAATATTAACTAAAAACTCTTTTTTTACTCAATAATATATTTAGTTAAAGAAATTTAACACTTAAGGAATATATTTATAAATTAAATTTTTCTATATCAGTTTAATTTAAATTTGTTGAATAAAACTTCTAATGTAACTTTTGAAATTTATTTTACTTTTGAATATATGCTTATTAACTTTCTAATGTTTAAAGTTTTCAAGCTTTTTAAAAAAATCAAAGGGAAAATGTATATAAACTGATCAATAACGTAAGGAACGATATTTGCAGTAAACATGAAGAAAAATATGAAAATAAATCAAATAAAATGCTCATATATTTCTTTACTCATGTACATTCAGTTTGGTTTCATGTAAAATATTATGTATATATATGTAAACAAATTTATATAGATTAATTAAACATACATTTAAAATACTATTTTAAATTGATTTAAATTTTATTTTATTATATATTTACTTTTATATTATTTTTAATTAAAAACAAAAAGTTTTTACTTCCTGATAAATGGTTTCAAATGTTTGTCATTAACTAAGCTACATGAATTTAAAAAATCGTGATTGTTGATTTTGTAAAATAATTTACTTAAAAATTATAATTATTTAGTTTATCTTTCTTCAAAATTTTTTACAAAATGTTTAACTTTATGTAAATATGAATTGATCATAATTTTACGTACATTTAATACTTCTTTACATTATATATTTTATGTTGATTAAATTTTAAAAAAAGACTTCCAATATTACTTTTAAGATTAAAGTTGAAATATATATGAATAATTTACTTAAATTATTTTTTACTAATATTTTTCTTATTTATAAGAAAATTTTGTGAAAACTGATAACTTATTTTATGCGTGTTTTTCAAAAGAGTTTAAACAAGTCTATTAATTCAATTCTAAAGGGCTTTAATAAGACTAAAAAATTTAGTAAATTCGATGCGTTATTTTTCCCTTATATTTTCTCAAGTCCATTAATTTGACATTGAAAGCATGATTGTTTAAATTTTGTTAATCAAACTTTCTATTGAGAAAATTTTTGTATATAATTTAATTATTAACACTATGTTTATGTACATTTCTTACAGCAATCTCTACTTTCATACATAGCAGAGCAGGCGACTCTACTGTAAGGTTAATGGGTTTGAAATACTCACCCAAAACCAATTGCCTTGACATTTTAAATCAGTTTTAGATTAATAGGTAATACTTTAGTAGGCACATACCTCTCCATATGCACACTACATCAACGAAACTACTTTAAATCTAATTATTAGGTTGTCAGAGATTAATTTGAAGCCGTCACCAACCCATGGAGCTCCAGCAACCCATTGAGGGATAATGTGTGCATCCTCCCAATCCCTGTCCAAGGCAAATGATGCTCCACTTTGCTGATCTCAACTGGAAGCTGCATGAATTAATGACCCACTAGAAATCACTTCTTTGAACGGAAACATTAGTTATATATTTCAAGAATGTCATTATTTCAAAACAGTTGAAGAAAAAAGACTGCAGTACGAGTTGCGGCCCAAGTGAAGATTTGTCATGTTGATTAGTTGTGACTGGATGTCGTAAAATATATTGTGGTCAAAATATCCTCCACGTGAAATGATATCTCTGGAGATTGTCTTCACAAGTCTGAGGGTCTTCAGCTTCATCACTACTAAATTATGTGGATTCAGAATTACCAGTATTTTAAAAATCATTTAGCAATAAAAGTAAGTGATATATATACATACACTACTGGCCATTAAAATTGCTACACGAGGAAAGCGGCACACCACACACGTGAAATTTGCATGACAGGTAGAACTTGCGGTGATATGCAAATGATTAGATTTTTAGCGCATTCATACAAAGCAGGCGACAGTAGCGACATCTACAATGTGTATAAAACCAGAGATTTGACAGCAGTTTTCTAATACTCAATTTCCGTTTCAACGTTGTTTTCGGCAAAGAAAGATATTGGGATGTCTCGTGTAAGAAGATGAAATGCCTATCAGCACATGTCTGACTTTGATCGAGGAAGGATTATAGCCTACCGAGATTGCGGTTTATCGTACCGCAATATTGCTGCTTGCGCCGAACGAGACCCCATGACTGTTAGCAGAATAAGGAATCGATGGGTTCAGGACAATCATACGGAACGTCATGCAGGATCTCAGCGACCCCCATCACTAACAGCGGAAAAGACAGACATCTTATCCGCATGGTCACAAGTGATCATACAGCTATGTCACGAAACCTGAATCGATAAATGGAGTCATTTGAAGACAACATGTTTCTGATCGAACAGTTCGATGAAGTTTGCAGCAGCATGGATTGTCGGCACGGCGACCATGGCTTCGGCTACCATTGACGCTGCGTCACAGACAGGTGCGCCTTCAATGGTGTGATCAGCGACGAACCTGGACGCGGGAATGGTATCACGTCATCTTCACAGATGAATCTCGGTTCTGTATACAGGACCATGATTGCCGCAACCGTGTTTTGGAGGCATCGTGGAGAACGCACATTGCCAGCTTGCATTGGACATCACCATACTGGCCCATCTGCTGGAGTGATGGTATGGGGTGCCATTGGATACACGTCTCGATCACCTCTTGTTCGCATTACCGGCACTTTGAACACCAACCGTTACATTTCCAATGTGTTAAGGCCCGTGGATCTGCCCTATCTTCGAGGCCTCCCTAATGCTTTATTTCAACAGGATAATGCATGACCGCATGTTGCCCGTACTGTTCTGAACTTCCTTGATACAGAACAGGTTCGACTGTTACCCTGGCCAGCACGTTCTCCTGATCTCCTGATTGAGAACGTGTGGTCAATGGTTGCCGAGCGATTGGCACGCCATCACTCACCATCCACTACTGTCGATGAACTGTGGCATAGTGTTTAAGCTGCATGGACAGAGATCCCCGTACATGCCATACAATCTCTGTTTGACTCCATGCCTAGGCGGATATAAGCTGTTATTGCAGCCAGAGGTGGCTGCTTTGGGTACTGATTTCTCAAGATCTATGCATCCTAATTTCCTGTAAATCTAATCACTTGTTCTTTCCACTATAATGTACGTGTCCAATAAATATCGTTCTGTTTTTTTCATTCCTTCTTGGTGTAGCAATTTTAATGGCCAGTAGTGTATATATGTATATAATATATATATATATATATATATATATATATATATATATATATATATATATATATATATATATATATATATATATATATATATATATATATATATATATATATATATATATATATGTATATATGTATATGTATATATGTATATATATATATATATATATATATATATATATATATATATATATATATATATATATATATATATATATATATATATATATATATATATATATATATATATATATATGTATATATGTATATATATATATATATATATATGTATGTATGTATATATATGTATGTGTATATATATATATATATATATATATATATATATATATATAAATAAATAAATATATATATATATATATATATATATATATATATATATATATATATATATATATATATATATATATATATATATATATATATATATATATATATATATATATATATATATATATATATATATATATATATATATATATATATATATATATATGTATATATATGTATGTATA
>JAJQOW010002683.1:0-14015 GCA_037975125.1 Latrodectus hesperus
TAATACGGTAAAATCACTGCGAGTCTGATTCCAGTTGTATCTGTTGTTTTGTTGCTCAACTTGTTGATTTGCCTTTTGGAAGGCTATGTTTAACAAGATATTCAGAATATGATATAATCAGCTTGTTCAGCAGCTCTAAATTACATCCAGAATATTTAGAGCAATTAAGAAAAACAATTTTTCTTAATCCTTGTAAGTCCATAGTCACGTTCTCAACTGCTTTACAAGACAAAATGATTTCACTTCTCAAAGTTGAAGACTATCATTGACAGAATCATGTTCTTTAACCATAATTCTTCATGGACTGATCTGGTACATACTGAAGATGATTCAATAGTAAACACATTAAATTATTTAAAAGTGCAAATTTAATACTTTCAATAACAATATAATTATTAATTTCTTTTCATGTCCTTAACTTACTGCATGTTTTTCTTCAGTTCACTTAACATATTGTGTAGTTTGTGGCAACATCATTATGTCGTTATGATGACGTCACCAAATCTATATATTACTACTAGTAAGACTACTAGTTGAATCTCTCTCATTTTTTTCAGCTGATTGTGATAGTAGCAATACCAAGGGCAAAAACATACGTTTTGTCAATTCTTAATTTGTTATTTTGTGATTTGTTGTTAAATTTTTATGTATTTTAAAATTGTTAAAGTTTTGGTATTAAAATATTTGCAAAATTGTTTGCAGTCAGGAAAATTAAATTTAAGAAAATCCTCCCTGCAGCAGTAAATTTTTCAAGATAATATTTTTTCTGATTTTTCATTTATTTTTTAAAATCAGTGCATTTAAAAGAATAATACGAAATGCGTTTAAATTTTATAATCCCATTGCTTATTTTGAAAATATAATTCTTTTTTTGATTAGAAACATTGTATTATATTGCATATGTTTCAAGACAAAAGATTATTAATGATCTTATTCATAGTGTATTTCTGTATACACACACAGTATAACAATTTTGCCCTTCTGTTGGAATATTTATCCCTAATTTTAGACAACTTTCTTTCGTGAACAATCAAACTTCTGGTAATACATTATAGATTTATATTGAGGATAGCAGGATTGATAGCATTATTTCGGACGGCGAGATGTTTTCTTAAGCAGGGAAATTCATGAACATTTTCAGAAAAAATCCTAATTACTAACCAGTTTTTTTATAGATGGAGCTCATAACTACTCTGAAGATATCTTAGGGTGTTATGTAGATAAAAGTATCTATACTGACAACTGTGGATTTTGAGTTTGAAGGCAAAGTTCTACACAGCATCTAATTGTGAGTTATGAATACATAGTGACAAAACGGCAGAGTATATTGTACAACATATGCATTACTTGAGTACGCTTTAAGGTATTTTTAATGGGTGCCATCACACGTGGATACTTATGGTAACGAGATTGTAGATGTATTGGCCATGGAGGGTAGGCTTAAGAGCTCTACTGATGATGGCAGTCTCTCTTTCTTGGAACTTACTTCTTGGGTCAAAGTATAAATAAACTCTTCTTGGAGAAAAGTCCTTGCATATGATTAATATGATCATAAATGTCCTGGGGCTACTCTGATTATAGCAAACAGAAAATGTGGACGAATAGTTCTTAGTAGATATCACAGTGGTCATCATCGTGCTCTACGGCAGGGATTTTGACTCAACTTTATCCACTTTGTTCGAAATGCTATTCGATTCATGCAATTCCTTACAGAAAAATGCTTTATTTCTATCTTTGTGTGATTCTTCATTGTTTAAATATACATGGATTCATGGGCTCGTGACGTAGGAAACAATAACATATTTATCCTTACAATCATTGATTTCACCTATTTCGGTTTGGTTTTCGCTAGTTCTCATTCGAGGATTAGTTAGATCGGGACCTACAGTACAAAGGGGATTTGAAACCACAACAAACACTCAAGCCTAAGGTGAGACTCAAACTCACGAATTGTTGAACTGGAGGCCAGAGCACTAACGATTCAACTGAATTTACCAGGAAATTAATGGCGGCTTTATTTTTACATACCGTACAGATATATTCTGAAATCATTCGTAGATTTTCTCCGTTTTTTATAAAATGATTGTGCAAATGTAATTTATTTCCTGTTTCATGCCTATTATCTCCCATATCTCAATGATGTTAATACTCCCTCTCTCAATGTCGTCTTCTAATTCCTTGATGATTCATCGATTTTAAGAAGATTTCCCCTGTGGTTTTTCATATACGTATGATGAACTTATTGCTATGGTTTGGATTTACTTGTGTGTTACGATCTTTACACAACTTAGAAGTACAAAATGTTTATTTCCTCCATGGTGTTCTAAGCAATAACAATATAATTTACCCCCACAATATATAATTTTACTTTTTTATTTCTCATATCTGGCGTGTATTTTGTTCTGATTTGGATATACATGTGTTTTATGATCCTCGTGTTAGCTTTCTGCTTTTCAGCTGCGATGAAAGAACACGTGATATTAAAGGAAAATTACACTTCCTTAAAAAACAATTTTGAATACTTAAATTCTGATAAGGAAATTTTAGAGCAAATATCTCTTAATATTTAAGGATATGATTTAATGTTTTAATCAAATGTTTCAATAGTATAAACCTTGTTATAAGTAGAGTGGGGGAATTTTTAACAAACCATTAATTATTTAAAAAATTTAAATCATTGTTACGCATCACTGGTAATTAAATCTTTTCAACAATTAGAATATTGTAGATAATTCTCATATTGAAATTATTTCATATTTTATTACATGGTATTTAAAGTAAGAATATAATGGATGTAATAAAGAACTTAATCGTTAGTGCCATAAAATTTATTCTGTGTTACGTAATATTTATCATAATATTTTGTTTTCACATTTTTTGCATGGTGTAAATTTTTTTTTAAAAATAACAATCTCTTTTGCTTTTCTTTCTACTTTTCTAACACATCATTTCTAAGATATCACTTGCCCTAAAAGGTATGATGACTGATTTATTGGATAAGTTGTGTGAACATTTTTGCTTTCGGGAGTGTTTTCAATATTTTTATTAAAAATAGTTTCCCATATAATTTTACTTACGTCATAAGTATCATAAATACGGCAAATGCTTGGTACAGTGGATATAATTATTTAGCATTCAAATGAATGAACATTCTTTTTAGTGTGATATTTTGATATATTTTGAATGTATGTATGTGTACAGATTTGTAACTATCATAAATTAAAACTACATAAAAACCCTAACAAGTGTGAGATATAAAATTATAATGCTTTGAAATTGTTGGTTATAATTTTGTAAATATTATTTTAATACTTGAATTATATAACTCGATTAATTTCGCGCGAATCGAAACATCTAAAATCATTCTTTTCCACGAAGCACGCTGAAGCCTTTTGTATTAGGTTATATGAGCAACTGCGTTTCATACATTTCGATTTAGCTGTGGTTAATATATTTTTGATTTAAAATTATCTTTTATATTAATCTGTATTTTATAAATATAAATCACGAAATGATTTACATTTTTACATATCTTATAGTTAATAATTCAAGCTTAAGTGAAACTATTTTGGTTCAATTATTTTTATTATAAAACGCACTTACGCTTTGTATTTTATGTAATAAAAATAAATGATATATACATTTAGAAAGATTAAGAAATTGCTTAAAAATATCTTCAAATTACAAGAAAAGCCTTCTCAAGTCATACAAATTCAAGATTGCAATTTGTTCTACGTTTTGAACTTGTTTATATAAAGTCATATCTTCAAATGGCTTATTCAACATTGTGGTAACATTCAACAAGAAAGTTAATTCAACAGGAGTTTATTGTTTAAAATGAATTCTGAATCACCATTATCATAAATCCCCGATTATTTAATCAAATTTATGAATTGATATACTTGAAACGAAAACTAACAAAAATGTAAAAATTCATAAAATTTTTGCGATAATCGAAAAAGCGTTAATCCTTCAGCTACTTGCTCGGCATTTTAACGAAAAAATTTCAGTATAAGAGTTATCCCCAAATATAATAGCTTAGTTTAGTTTGATAGGTATGAAACTGATGACGAACTTTAAAAAAAACCGGAATTTTTGATAACCAGACAGCTAAACCAAAAGATTTTGAAATTGTGCATCAAAAGTGATGAATCAATGGTTGTAAAAAATATTAAATACATTAGACCTTCTATTCAAACGGTGTAATATTTCTGAAAGCATCTTAGAGAGAGATGTCAATATCAGAATTACTTCAAACAAAGCAGGGTTGAAAAACGTATCAGAAAAATGAAATGCTGCCTAATATGTTCGAACCTTTTAAAAAACCTATTCATGAATAATTTATAAATATAATATTTTTTTACTTACTAGTAAGTTTTACTGAGTTCTAAAAAATGAGATTTCAGTCAAACATGGTTTCGTTCACTATCATTTAACGTATAAATTTGGAAATATTTAGGCTTAAAATGAATTATTTATTATCTTTCCTTAAAGTTTAGGGGAAAAGTTATATTTTAAAGAAATTTCCACACTAATTTTTGAGTTGTTATTTTATAAGTCGATAATTCTTAAAATGCTTTTCTTACGAATTCTGCTGTGTGTTCACTTTTGAAGATCTCTGGGCAGATTCAATTGAAGGTTGATAATGTTAATATTAAATCAATAGTACGATATTGATTTAATATTACTGTTGGTTGGTTGGGTTTAATGGCGCAAAGTCCAAATAAGGACAAGTTGCGCCAATCACAAGATTTAAGTTTGTTTTCATCGACCACTTAAAAATATGAAATAAAAGTATAATTTAAATAATTTGTACATTAAAATTCTATACATACAATATATACATGTATAAAATTAAAAATTTTAAATTTAAATAAAATATTTGTAAATCAGATAAAATTCATAAATCCTATGTCTTTTAAAAACGCAAAGAGTTTGCGATGGGGTAGTTTCCCAAGCAGGTTTTCTAATGTTAAAATATTACTATTAAAATATCTAAAACGATATTTGTTAAAATCTGGACATACAACTAAAATATGATATACAGTGAAGTGTTCATCACACCTTTCACACCATGGTTGGAGATCACTTAAAATCAAATGTTTATGGATGAAACTCGTGTGACCGATTCGAAGGCGAGTCAGTCTAACGTCCGCGCTTCGTTTAGATAAAACAGATAATGGAATGATATATGAAAAGATGGAATGGAGTTTGTTGCTAATTTGTAAGTTCCAGGATTCCTGCCAAAGAGAATATATGAAACGTTTGAATCCTTTTCTCATGTCCATTGATGGTACTGAAGGCAAAATGGAAGTAGATGCAAACTTAGCGACCGCATCAGCCTTCTCATTGCCATCTATTCTTATGTGGCTTGGTATCCAACAAAACAGTATATCAAATCCCTTGCTAGTAACAGAATCAAACAATTTGAAAATCTTGGACACAACTGGACGGCAATTAAAATTATTATTCTTCAAAGCTTCTACTACACTCTTACTGTCAGTATACACAAAGAATTTATGTTCGTTTTTAGTTCTCACCAGCTGAAGTGTTCGGTATATAGCTGTAGCAGGATTTGTGAAAGCTATAACTGTAGGAAGTATCATCAAGATAAAGTTCACAGTCAACGGATCCTGTAGTTTTGGATCCATCAGTGAATACGGGAGTAAACATAGTATACGGACAGCGATGAAATGAGTAAAGCTGTTGAAAAATAGTAGTATTTGTGTCCGATTTTTTATATTTTTCTAATGGATTCAACCCAATAATGCATGGATCATACCAAGGAGGATGTGCGAACAAGTCTGTAGACTCAATCCATTAGCAATATCCTATAGTAGACATTAGCAATATCTACCGCCGAGGAATGTATTGCAGATCCGGTTTTTAATACAGGAATGGAATAGTCCTTATAAATACCATTGGCTGCTTTAACTTTCCTCCACAATTGTTTGCTTGATGTTGATGAATTTATTGAAGACACATAGCGAATCCAAGATTCTCTTTGACTCTATCGTCTAATTCTACGAGCTTGAGCTTTGGTTTTTTTTAAAAGCAACAAGATTCTCCATAGTAGGGTATCTTCGGAAAATACTCCATTGCTTCCTTTGTTCCCTATAGGAGAGTTGGCACTCTTCATTCCACCAAGGTTTCCTGTGTTTATGTGGAATGATGGAATTTTTAGGGATAGCAACATCCACAGCTCAGATTATTGTGTCGGTGACATATTTAATGGCATCATCTATCATATCTATCTTAACTCTTGTTCCACTGATCACAGCGTGAAAAGAGTCCAATCGGCTCGACTGTACATGTTATTAGGTGGATTATAACACACACTATTATTTCCAGTCTGAGACACGATTAGAGGGAAATGATCACTATTATAAAGATCGTTTCTGACAGCAAAATTCAACAATGGCAGGAGCGACGGAGAACAAAGAGCTAAGTCAAGAGAGTAAAATGTCCGTGTTGGTTCGTGGAAATATATAAGTTTTCTCGTCGGTATTCAGCAGACAGAGACAATTGTCAGATATGAATTGCTCTATCTGACGACCGCGAGAATTCGTATCTTCACTACCCCACAGAGTATTATGGCCATTAAAATCACCAAGCAGCACAAATGGAGCTGGGAGTTGATCAATTAAATCCTCTAGTTCCTCTGAATTTACGACGTCTTGTGGTGGTAAATACAGGCTACAAACAGCGATAAGACAGGTTACATGAATTTTCACAGCTACAGCTTGTAGTCTAGTTCTCGTTCGATGTGCTGTACTTGCGTATGAGTTTGATGTGAATATACAAACTCCTCCAGATACAGCCGCATCACCACCATCATCTTTTCTGAAGCATTGAAACCCACGCAGTTTGGTGTTAACTGTGGGCTTCAAGAATGTTTCCTGAAGAGCCACACATACGGGGTTGTAGCGAGAGATAACAGATTTGACGTCGTCAATTCGAGAACGAAAACCTCGAAAATTCCATGAAACAAAGGAAGCCATTTGTTACGTGAACGCGGCGTGGTTAACGTTATGTTTTCGAGCTGCAACTTTGTACCATCAATGTGTCACTTTCAGGATATTTCATTAACACCAAAATATCTGACTACACATTTATTTAATACTACATAGACGAACACAATTATTAATACAAACAAAAATTATAAATACATATACATCTTTCTCGATTTACTCAGTCCTGGAGCGGGACTTTCGCCACACCTCCTCCTCTCCAGTCTCTCTCCCTTCTTCTCCCCCACGCTTGTCCTTGCGTCACTGACTGGCGCGCCCTCACACGCCGCCGCCAAGAGTAAAACTAGCTTCTCCAGAGGCTTGTTTTACTTAAACAGTCTTGACATGGAATCATTGACTTGCAGGAACCCAGACAGAAACAAAAAATATATGTAATTAGTTAATCACATATAAAAGCTGATATTAAGAAACAATCCACATGAGTTGATGTTTGCCAAAAGAAAAAGAAAAAAAAAAAACTTACCAAATACCCCTAATTAGTGGGATCCAAAAAAAATGACAGCACACCCAACTCACTGATTGTTTACATACATACATTATACACTTTCAAATATATAAAAATAAAGATTGGAAAACACAACAAACATTAAACATTGAGAGATAACATACAAAACAACAATTCACTCATTTATTTCTAGCCTGGATAGAGCATCTGCCCCAAGATGGAAAATACCAGGTTGATGAATTATTTTATAGTTCCATCTTTGCAATGCTAATGCCCACCTTGTTAATTTGGGACTCTTAGGAGTGGTTTCAATTAAAAATTATAAAGGATTGTGGTCGGTGATAATCTCGACCACTGTGCCATGTAGCCATTTATCAAACTTTTTAAGACCAAACAAAACTGCATATGCTTCTTTTTCTATCGTCGACCAATTTTTCTGCGTATTATTAAATTTTTGACTAACAAAGGCTATTGGTTTATAATTATCCTTAACATCCCTTTGCGTGAGACAACAACCTATTGCATAGTTAGATGCATCCGAATGTATCTGAAAAGGTTTACTGCAGTCGGGAGTCGACAATGCTGTGACCTCACAAAGCAAATTTTTTAAGCGCATAAATGATTCTTCTTCTCTTTTTCCCCAATTAACATCATTTGATTTTTTACCTTTAGTTAACTCTGTTAAAGGCGATGCTAATTCTGCGAAATTTGGAATGTAACTTCGATAAAAACCCATTAAACCTAATACTGATTTAACCTCCTTTTTGGTGGTTGGTCGTTTTAATTTCTTAATAGCTAAAATTTTATCATTATCAGGCGCGTGCGTACCACTTCCTATTTTATGACCTAAAAATTTTATTTCTTTAGCTGCGAAGGTACATTTTTCAAGTTTGACAGAAAATTTATAATTTTCTAATTCCGTAAGGACATTTTTTAAATGTGTTAAATGTTCATCCCAAGTTTTCGAATAAACGACTATATCATCAATATATGCTTGAGCATAAGATGAGTGATTCCTCAACACCTGGTTCAGAACTTTCTGAAATGTACCAGATGCACCAGATAACCCAAAAGGCATAACTTTCCACTGGTATACTCCATCGTGAGTGGAAAAAGCAGTCAGCTCTTTACAACTTTCATTCATTTTTATTTGATAATACCCTTTTTGTAAATCTAGACATGTTAAATATTGAGCCATACCCGCAGTAAATATCATTTCCTGCATATCTTTCATAGGGAAATTCGGAACCTTTGTCACTGCATTTAGAGCTCTATAGTCCACACACATTCTGATTGATGCATCTTTCTTCGCTACACATACAATTGGATAAGTTATTTCCGCTTCAGATGGCTCGATCAAGTTCGAATCAAGAAGTTCTTGTACTTGCCTGCTTACCTCTGCTCGATATGACATCGGAACACTGTAAGAATGTGGTTTGTGTCGGGTGGCATTGGATAAAAGTTCTATCCTATGTTCACCAACATTCACTGGTTGTAAGGGTCTTGTAAACAGTTTCTTGTGGTTTCTAAGAAGCTTTATCAATTGAATTTGTTGATTATCTGTCAAATAAGACATCTCCAAGTCATATAATTTTTCATGGAATAACCTTTCAATATGACTAGTTGGCATGGTTTGAACATCCCCAAACTCTTCTTCTCCTTCGAAGATAACATTGACGGTGTTTGATTCAGCGATGAATTCTCTAATCTTATTTTGATGTACGTGTTTAAAACTATTATCCGGCGTCTTAACAAGAAATGAATGTTCGTTTTTCTTTTTCACAATAGTCCCTGGACCTTGCCAGCGAGCTAACAACTTATTTTTAGAGTCTGGAAGAAGGACAATAACTTTGTCACCTGGTTTAAATGTCTTTGAACTAGATCTCAAGTTGTAATAATACGCCATCTTATCTTGTTCAATTTGAGAGGTTATTTTGGCTCTCAAAGCAGCATCTTCCAATTTCCTTTTGAGGTTTTCCATATATACTGAAATCGGAGTTGTGTCATGTTGAAGACCTTCTAGCTCTCCAGTCCATGTATTCTTTAGAATTGAGAGTGGACCTTCAGGTTTGCGTCCATACAGCAACTGGAATGGGGCAACTCCCGTGGTGTTGTTTGGCACTTCTCGGTAAGCCCAAAGAATGAACGGAATTTTGGTATGCCATGTTCGAGGTTCATCGAGAATGATATGATGCAGCATTCGTTTTAAAGTTTGGTTAAAACGCTCCACTAATCCATTGGATTGGGGATACAAAGGTGTAGAAAATCTTGGACTTGATCCCATTCTCTTTTCAAACTCTTTAGTCAGCTCAGAGTTGAAATTAGTCCCATTGTCTGATGCAATGATATTAGGTACTCCAGTTCTCATGAATATTGACAACAGAGCATCACATGTTGCTTTGGCTGTAAGACTTGTTAATGGAACAGCTTCAGCCCACCTTGTGTGCTGATCCACCATGCACAGCACATATTTATGACCTTTTGAGCTAGGCGGCTCAATTGGTCCTATCATATCAACGTTTACCACTTGAAATGGCAATTCCGGTCTCGCTACAGGTGTTATAGGAGCTCGATCTTTAACTTTAATTTTCCTTGTTAATTGACAGTCTTTGCAAGCTTCACAAAAGTTCTTAACGTCTTTTGAAAGACCAGACCAATAAAAAGAATATCTTATTCTCATAGCAGTCTTCTTTGCTCCCATGTGACCACCAAATACAGAGCAATGAGCCAGTTTTAAAACTTCTTTTCTTCGGCATTTTGGTAAAACTAATTGATTTGTTGTTTCCCCCAGAATTTTTTCTTTATGAAACAAAAATTTGTCTTTGAAATAAAATCCTCCTTTTTCTTCTTTTGCATTTTTCCTAGCTTCCTCTAGATCTTTACAGGTTTCTTGTTCTTGGAGAAATTCTTCAGTTTTCGTACGTTTCACCGGAGTTTTTTCCACTTCTGCAACACAAGCTTCGTTCGTTGTAAATTCGTCAGTAAGAATATCTTCCTTTTCTTGCTTTTTATGTATATCAACAAATTCTTCATATTCAACCTTGGCATTGTCTATTACGGATATTTTTGATTCAGAAACAATAGTTCCCATTAGCACATTTTTTATTTCTGGCGGCAAGAGAACGTCTTCTACGAGAGAAGGAGCAACTGCACAGAGGACATCTTGGTGCACGACGTCACCCGTACCTCCCATATATAAACTCATTGGTATGTTTACTAAAGGACATTTCTCTGCAGGTCCGAAAATTCCTTTAATATAAATTGATGGCTTGTTCTCCAGAGGGAAATCTTCTACCATATTGCTTCTAACCACCGTGATTTCAGTTCCTGAATCTACTAGAGCGGTTGCTCGTTTTCCATTAACATTTATCTGGATTCTTTCTAAATTACACAAATTTTCACCAATTATGTTTCGCTTGTGAGACATAACTTTGGCCACTACAGCCGTTTTAGATTGCTTCGTTTCCTCCTTTTCTTCACAAATTTCCACTGCAGCTCTATTTACATTGAACCTCTTCTTTACATCTTGTTCAGTTTTGTTTTTTGACAGTTTTGGGCAAAACTTCTTCACATGTCCGTCCATACCACAAAAATAGCACACATACTTAGGACGAGTTTTGGAAATTTCTTGTTGGGAATTGAAATTCAAATGTTTGTTTTCGGCACGAGGCGTTCCATGATTATCATACCTTCTGCTATCCCGTTGTAATGGATATTTGTTATACGTTTGGGTCGGAACTTTAGGCAGTGCACCTGTTTGCTTCTTAAACGACTTGCGTACACTTTCATATTCATCAAGCTTGTCAGCCAAAAGTGATGGTTTGACTATCTTTCCCCATTCATCGACGAAATGGTCTCTTATTTCAATAGGAACTCTTTTCTTAACTTGATCGGTAATTATGAGGTTCTTTAATCCCTCAAAATCAGTTATTTCAAGTCCGTCGATCCAACCCTGGCAATAGTTTGTCACTTCATAGACAAAATCTCGCCATGTCTTATCGGGGCTTCGTTGGTGTTGAACGAATTTTTGCCTAAATCCTTCTGCATTCATTTGGAATTTCTTCAATAGCACCTCTTTCACATATTCATAATTACCAAATTCTTCTTCTGGAATTCTGGCAATCAATTCCACAATGTCTGACGGCATAAGAGGTAATAGATATGAAACCATATTATTTTCTTCGATTTTCATCCTTTTCACCTGTCTTTCAAATAACGAAAGATACAACAGAATATCACATTCCTTTGCATCGAAACGAGGCATCGACTTAGTGAGTTCCATCTGAATGTTATTTGGAACTAACCTTTCTATTGTCGGCATACTTATACCTGCTTCTATTCGTAATTTCTCCAGTTCAAATTCCATTTGCTGCTTTTTCGCTTCACTTTCCAACCGTAACTTCTCCGCATCTATTTCTCTTTCTTTCCTAACCAATTCATTTGCCTCTAACTCTTTTCTGGTATCGATTATTGTTTCTAACAACGTTTTAGTAAATTCTTCATCATATGAAGCACTTCCAGTAATGAGTTCTCGAATTTTCACTATCGTGACATCAGGTTCCAACGCGATACCTAATTCTGAGGCCAAAACTAAAAGATCGGACTTTTTTCCTTTCGCGAAGTAAGTCATATTTAATGCTAAATACTTTAACAAGCCTGAATGAATTTATTAAATTAAAATTTCAAAAATAACAAATTTCTAAAATAGTTTTGTTTTTCTTTCAACCAAAATTAATTCTCGAACTAAAAATCCTAAACTGAATTACTGCGGAAATGACTTATTAAAATGATAAAACAAGCATACAGTGAATTAAACACAATTATTTTCAAATTTAAAAATAAACCAAAACATAGCTTTAAAATGATAATTACAAGCAAAGACTTTCGATTTAAATTTATATCAATATATTTCTTTATAATAATAGCATTTCAGTTGTAATACAGATAGTGATAAATTTAATTTCACATGAGAACACACAATTAGCATTAATTCATGCAGTTCTTTCTACTATTAAAATGTACACATTCACATTAAATAGAATTTGCAACAATATATTCAAAATTCAAACATTAATTTCTTTTCAAATTTTTAATCACAACACTTAAAAAATACGTAAATCTATTAGACTGTAATAATTATTGACATAAACAAAACTTTTAAAATATGTTCAATAAATATACCCTTTTTTTTATTCAAATCAAACTTTAAGATAATAATAAAAAAATATTTATAACAGTGCATAAAAAAAGGTTCAAAACATCAAATAATATTATTTTCCTATCTTATTTTCAGAAATCAAAAAGCAACAACAAAAAAAAATGAGTAACGATTTCGTTATCCGTGTGGTTCTTTTTTTTCTACCACACCCACAGACTTTTCGACTCCAAATGAGAATCGAAATCAAAACAAATTTTTACTACTTATGATACAATTAGCTATTACTCTATTTCAAATAAATCACTTTTTTAATGAGAGAACAAAAACACATGAATTCATACAGTTTCTAGAAAAATGATTTACCCATGTAAATGAACAATAATAATAACACACATTAGAATAATCAAAATACACAATGATCAACACAATAAAATTTATTTCACTGACGTAAAAAAATTTTTAAAAAGCAATACACTTTAAAATACAATATAACAATTCATCAACTTTGAATTTCAGTTTAATGCTGCTGACGCAGAAATTTATTTATTTTTACTGGCGTAAAAATGTATTTTCGTTTACTGATGTAAATAATTTTATACTGTATAATATTTATCACTGGCGTGATATACCACAATCTAACTATTCATATATGTACTGCTGACGCAGAAATTTATTTATTTTTACTGGCGTAAAAATGTATTTTCGTTTGCTGATGCAAACACAATTTTATACTTTATGATATTTATCACTGGCGTGATACAACCCAATCATTTCAGTACTGCTGACGCAGAAATTAATACTCATTTGCTGACGCAAACAGTTTTAGTACATATCACTGACGTGGTACACAAAACTCTCACTGTTTAAGAACAGAACCTTATTAAATTAATAATCATACTTAAAACTTAAGTATACTTTTATTTTTTTTAAAAAAATATTTCTAATTATAAAATCTTAATAGAGGATCCCCACTAATAAAAAATAAATATTTGGCAAACATCACTCACCCGCTTTGTAAGATGGACATCCCTCAAAGCATCGATGAAGTTTCGACTCGTCCTTTTTGTGGCATGGCTCCGCTGCCACCATTGTTACATAACGCGGCGTGGTTAACGTTATGTTTTCGAGCTGCAACTTTGTACCATCAATGTGTCACTTTCAGGATATTTCATTAACACCAAAATATCTGACTACACATTTATTTAATACTACATAGACGAACACAATTATTAATACAAACAAAAATTATAAATACATATACATCTTTCTCGATTAACTCAGTCCTGGAGCGGGACTTTCGCCACACCTCCTCCTCTCCAGTCTCTCTCCCTTCTTCTCCCCCACGCTTGTCCTTGCGTCACTGACTGGCGCGCCCTCACAC
>JAJQOW010002684.1:0-13996 GCA_037975125.1 Latrodectus hesperus
TTAATTATTATTTCATATGAATTCCACATAGATTTATTGTTGCTTCCCATGTCACTGACAACAGCTACTACTTTTAAGCCTATGTCATGTACTGCAGCTATCACCCTATCAACCAGTTCTTTAATCTGTGGTCCAGAAGTACTGTGACCAGTTATTTCATGGGCTACTACCTGTTTCCAAGGTGATTTCAGTCCTCGTAAGAGAACAACCAAGTAATGCTTTCCTCTAAGAGATTTATCACCCAAAGTAATCTCACCAACAAAGGATTTATTTGTAGTGTCAAAATCAAGATCACCAGAAATTTCCATTTCGTCTATGCTTAGACAACATTCTTTATCATTGTCATGCATGGAACTAACTTTTACATTTAAACCACTAATAAAATCTTCTAGTAATCCGAAATCAGTGTGAAGACCCTGAATACGGTGGTTCAAAGTGCTAAAACTAGGTAATGGATATCCAGTTTTCCTGAGAAAACAATACCCATGTTTTCCTAAAGCAAACCGCATTTTCAATGCCTCCACAACTGAATTGTCTTCCCAAGATTGAATACATTTTATGGGCATCTTGATCTTATCAATCTGTTCTGAGGACAAGAATTTCTGAACAGAATTCATTGACAACAGAATGCAACAGGCATTGATATTCTTTTTCTAAAGTTATGTGTTTATTTAATAATTCCTCATACTGAGCAGATCTCTCCTCTAAAGCCTTTTGCAGTAGCTCAATTGTTTCTGCGGTTCCCTGAAAATGGAAAAAATAATTAAGTGGAAAAATGTTTAAATGTTAATGTTAACGTTCTGTACAAAAAATTTGTATAAATTATTAATATACTTATTGTGACATTTATAGAAGATGAGTTTTAGTTTCCCAGACCTAGAGAAAAAGAATTCAAAATTTGAATTAATTTCTTTAATGTGCAAATAAAACTAATAATAAATGGATAATAAGTAATAGGAGGCATTATTAACCATTACTTATTACTACATACTATATAAGCATAACATTAAGCATTTAAGCAATGTGTAGCTCTCAATTACTAATGCAATTCTAACAAAATTCATCTCGTATTTAAGGAACCCAATTGTATAAATAAAGTAATGAATTGAACTACTTACAAATTCCGTGGAATTCTGTTTTGGAAGACCAACACCTTTCTCTCGCAAAGAAACATCTGTTAAAAGTACAGGATTGGGTACATCAAAAATAGTTGGTACAGCATTCCTTTTCAATTTAATAATATTACCATCATCTAACACTTCAAATTGATCCCTTGTGAAGTGTTCCTATGTAAATAAATAACAATTTATACTTACTTATGAGCATTAACTTATTAAAAAAAAAAGAATAGAATTAGAGTAAGAGAGAGTATAAGGTAATTTTCATTTAGATCTAAAAAGCAAAAAATAGTTATACAACTGCAGTAAGGAGGATTAAAGGTCATTATAAAAAATTCAAATGTAACCCAGAAAGAGTTCAGTTCCTTTCTAAGCATTATGTATTTAGATGACTGAAATGAATGCTTCGCTTATGTTAGAAAAGGTGTTAAAAACTAAGACTTCTATTTTTAATATTGAATAAGATCTTTTTATGATTTCCAGCAAGAAAAATTATCTAATGCAACTTTTACAACAGTACAATTACAAGCATTTAATTTATTTAATGCTTTTTTAATGTCTCCTATCATTTAATTTATTTACTTTATCTGGTAAGGTAGCAATAAATATAAATAAGTTTATTTTATGAAATATTTATGTATATTTAGAAGTAAAATATTTTAGATTTAAAACTAAAAAATTGGTGATTTAGTCTCCATTTATAAAATTTCTCATACGAATAAAAATTACATATTTTAACTAAATCAATAGCATATATTAAGGTTGAAATATATTTAAAATATTGTCATTTCAAAGAGAGGAATTTTTAATCACATTTACAGATAATATATTGTACATTTTAATCCAGCAATATATAATTATTTATTACTAAAATAATTTATAATGTGTCAATTATATGTATGCACCATGCTGGTTAATAATTATCTTTTACTCTAATAATTTTTAAGCTATTTCTAAAAATAAAAACGTTATTAATAAGTGAACATACCTCACAAAGAACTGACCACTTGGTAGGAGTCCATCTGCCTCTTCGACAATTTCTCAGCCACATTTTTCGCTTTTCGTTATCTTTTGGAAAAGTAAAAACTCTTCTTTTTTGGAAGGATTTTTAGAATGAGAAGAATTCGTACAATTCGGAGCAGCACAACCACCCATTTTTATAAAAAATGAAGCAAGATGTTCAATGGTTGAAAGAAAACAAACGTATCAAATGTAAACTAACGAAAGTAAGAATGTTGCGTCATGCGAAGTTTTATGGCAACCATAGTGTTTGTGACAGGTCGGGAAGTTCATGTGTCAGCTCCCCTTTACAGAAGCCTTAAACGCTATTTGACGTCATGGATATTTTAAACCAATGAGAATAATAATAAAGTGACGTAATCATAATCTCAACTGGAACGAAAGAAACAATCACTTTAAGGTTAATAAAAACTCAATTTTTGGACCTATATCTTCTTTAAGTTATTTAAAATTATTCTGTTGTACATTTCAAGCATAGCGCTATTTGGTATGAAAGTGGATCGTTAATATTTTTAATTCTGAAAATTATATTTACAGAATTCTACATCTTCTACCTCACTGTAGAATTTTTTTAAAGTACATAGTTTCTCTAGTGCTTTTCTTGGCTCTGCTTCTGGAAACATTTTGCTGTTTTCTGTTTTTTTTTTTAGTTATTGCACTGACTCTTAAAAGCTTTCTTTTTTTGTGGTTTCGAATCCATGACACTTTCGCTGTTTACACTTTTAGACTCTTTTCTGTTTGAAGACTATTTTTCCAATTTTTTTGAAACTGAAATTGAAATAAATGCATCTTCAACAACATAGATTAAATTTCTATTCTTTTCCATCTGTTCCATTTGTTCATAAATTGTTTTTCAATATTTAAACTGAAATCTTCATTATCCGATCGAAACAGCAGTTGAACAAGATTTTCGAATTCAAATGCGAATCTTCCAATTAACAGAAAACAAACTAGAAGCTCAAGTATATCAAATACAACATTTTTTGATCTGATTTTTCTTTCCTAAAACTCTTACAAAATATTCCAATCGTCTCTTCTTCAGGATGAAATCTCAAATCGAAGAATTTTTTTACCAACATCTCCAGTCGTATCCTTGATGTTTGTTGGAAATTTTCCAAAATATTCAGTGCCTTTTTAACATTTTTAGTTTGAAAAATTAGTTTGAATTTTTCCTATACTTTGATAGTTCATATTATATGCTTAAGTTTGATACTATTCATAAAACTTTTTATCTTTTTTGGATGAATTTTCAGTACGTTGAAAAGCAATTCGACATAAAAATTTTCGTGTGCTCCGTTCCATTAAAGCTATTTTCACATCAATCTACTGGTTGTGTTGTCAGGAATGATAATTGTTATCACTAAACTCAAAAAATGCATAATTTCATGATTCTGTATAGTTAGAAATTTTACGATTAATTGCTTTCATTCACTAGACGTCACTTTTTTCAGCTTTCTGTAAAAACCTCAGAAACATTGCAATTAATTTGGTAGTGGTGGGACTAATCCTCATCTGGTCTAGTGCAACTAGACCAGATCCATGAGATCAAAGACCAATTAATTTACCTTACATATCGGATTATTCTGACCCATAATCAGTCTGCATTAAGCCATGTAGAGTTATAAGGAATAGATGCAGAAGAATCTTTCTAAAAGGAATATAACATGACATAGTATACTTACTAAAACACTTATTTAAAATATCCAAATGGATAAAACGAAACAAAATGCATTAAAACAATGACCAAATCGATCGTTTATTTGTCACCACATAGACTGAGATGTAAACATTGTATAGTAACATTTGATATAGTTATAGTTGAATTTAAATCATGATTTTTCACAATTAAAAATATATTTCCAAACCAGTAAATCTTTATGACTAATACGACTCAACTGTCAACAAATCGTCGGATGACGTAAGCAAAGACAATATTTTATTTCATTAAATCAGCTGATGATAAATGAACTTGTTTTCCTTTTATTTCTTATAAATATGCATCAAACTGTTTTAATAATTTTATTGAATATCATTATTTTTTTGTATATAAAATAAAATTTACAAATGAATCTACATATGAAATTTACACATAGTTCTAATTTTGCTTTTTAATTAAATTACTTAATTCTTGACCAAACCACAAGCAACACTCATATTAATTATAATTACTATAAATTAATATTTAAGTATAACTATAAAATATACTTACGTTATAGTATATATATATGGGAAGTTATTTTCTTCTTAAAGTATATGTAAGCTTACTTTATTAATTAAACATTCTGTGCATAAATTTAAAAAACTTATCAAAAGGTTTAAATTTTTCGTGAAAGGTATTTTATATCAGGGAATAAATAATGAACTGTTTTGATGAAAACT
Source organism: Latrodectus hesperus (assembly GCA_037975125.1). Taxonomy (NCBI): domain Eukaryota; kingdom Metazoa; phylum Arthropoda; class Arachnida; order Araneae; family Theridiidae; genus Latrodectus; species Latrodectus hesperus. The sequence continues at coordinate 4,518 of JAJQOW010002684.1, forward strand.
TCAATTTCACACAAGAAAACTCACATGTAATATAATTCCGCAACATAATCAAATAAAAAAAGTAATTTTTGATTGAATATAGCATGGTGCAATCACAAAAGTGGAGGACATTATTTATTCATTTCATTAACAATTCATGAAAGAAGAGTACGAAGCACCTACATTTCTTCCGCTGAAAGTTTTAAGTCTTTGAAATTTAAATATTAAGTAAGGTGTCTTTGTAATGGATTTCATTTTGCATTATACATCTACATCCTTTCAAGCAAATTTTTTTAATAAAAGTAAAATTATTTTATCATTTTTCAAAACTTATCAAAATATTTAATAAAAAATAAATATATATCCAGATATTTATCTATCTATTTATCTCTTTCTTTCTGTCGCTCTCTCTCTCTCTCTCTCTCTGTATATATACAGGGTGATCTTTTTTAAAGTGACAGTATTTGGAGCGCCGTGTAGCGCGATCTGATATAGCCGAAATGACACCAAACTCTTGGTATTTAGACTAATCAAAACATAGGGAAAAGAATTCCATCAAAAATAAATTAGTTCCAAATGTCACCGTTGGGGTATTTTGTGGCGCTGCTTTAGCTTACAATAATGTGAATTATCATGAAACACGGGTTTGAAAGAAAAATGCAAATGTTGAGCTACAATAGTAGAGAATGAAAAACAATAGTAGAGAAGCTAAATGCTAAACAAAAATTAAGCTAGTTTGTGCAAAAGATTGCTTGGTGATAATTTTGTGGGCTAAAAGGAGCACTACGGTCACAAGTCATCAAGGACAAAAAACAACTAAATACAGCCAAATTTAGTTTTGTCTCATTGAAAAAAAGGTACTATTACATTATACATACGGAATCGATCACCAATGGGATTTCTAAGCGGTTTCCGCCAGAAATAAATACAGGTGTTTAAATAAGTTTTATCAGTAAGTGATAATAGTTTAGTTTGTATTATCTTTTAGTAGTTTCTGAAAACGTAAGCATTTTTAAACAATACTTGATTCAAATGGAATATTTATGAAAATAAATTACTTTTTTGAAGATACGTTTAATCGTAGGCTTCATAACTGGGCACTACTGTTTCAGAAAACACCTCCATAAAATGAGACTGTTTCAGCAAGACCCTATCTGCAGGAAATGTCATACGCAAGAGGAAACGGCCAAGCATATCATTTACGAATGCGAGGCTCTTGCCTTCCCTAGATTAACTTCTTTAGGCATTATCCATACTAGAGAGTTACACCTAGACTCCATTAAAGGGTTATCGGAATTTATTAATAAAGTGGGTGACCTGAGTAACTAGAACTAGGAAACATTGGATTTGGAGTTAATGGTACAAAATGCTGATTAAAGCAGAGGTGCCAATGACATACAAACCCAACTCTAATAATAATAAGAAGAAATTACTTTTTTATTTTCTCTTTATGACAATTATCAAAAGCGGGGGTATAATGGAAAAGTACCTATTTTAGTCTATTAACAAATCAAACAAAAGGCATAATGAAAGATGTTTTGTAATTATGTCAATATTAACACCATAACAATTAAAGTTTTTTTTCCCAATTGCAGACACAAGAGGGTTGAACCCTATGTCACAACAATACCAGAAACTGCTACTCATTTGTCGTTACCCAGCGGGCACCTGTGAACCAAGTCACGGAGGCGAGTAGCGTTACCCGCGCCATACCACCACAAACCCGTTTATAGGGCGGGCCACATTCATACTTCATCACAGAAGAAAGGACAGAGAAACACAGAGAAGGAAAGAAACATCCATGCCCGAACCGGGATACGAACCCGCGACCAACAGCTAAGGAGTCAGGAACGCTAACCACTCAGCCAATCGGTGGGCATAACAATTAAAGTATAAAAGTGTAATATTTATTAAAAAATAATACAGTAGTTATATTTAATAAATTCAAATCTCTAGGAGAAACGGCATAATTGCATTATAGAAATATATACTACTATTTATGGTAGTCAGTATTTTTTATTCTTCAATGAAATGTAAATAAATTTTTGGCAGAACTTATTAGTGTTATTTTTCACCACTCTTTGTAGTATAAACTTTGCAGATGATGCAATAAAGTAAGCTGTTAATTGCTGATATCAAACTGAGTTGAACAAATCACGCGAAGAACAAATGTCTAAAGATATTTGAACCATTCTTACGAAGAGTGTTTGCATTAAAAGAAAGAAGCATAACGATATTTAGTTCAAAAATTAAAATAAAGAAGTATATGAAAGAAAAGTAAACAAACACACAGTAGAAGGAACAATAGATATAGTTTCGAAGTATACTAATACCAGTAAATCATAACTTATTTTAATATAGGAATAAAGATAATGCTGCCAAAATTAATTACATTCAAAAAGTTAAAGTAATTTAGAAACATGCAGTAAATTTAAAATTAAATTGTGTTTAAAGAAATTTACATATACTTTATTCATATCAAAACCAAAAGTGCTAAATCTTCACTCATAAGAAATAATTTATTCTCATTTTACAATAAAATAAAATTTGAATATCACCTGAATATGTTTATAATTAATTTATTTTGCGACGAAAAGTTTGAATATTTGTTCTTTGTGCTTATATTTTACTAAGTATTCATACTATGTGAAAACAACTCTCAACAAAAAATCAATTTCAAGTCAAATTAAGAAAATGAATTTTTTGACATATGAATCCGATTGCTGATTATGTTAGTAAATATATACATTGTCTCACAAAAGTGATGGAACACTTGTGCTTTACAAAAGAAGAAACTGTTATAAAATAAATAAAAAAATACACGTAAAATTTTTTGTGGCTGTGTTTCATACTTAAATTTAGTAACAATTTTTACTTAACATACATTTTGTCAAAATATTAAAATATTAATTAAGTAAAAATACAATTGTTTAGAACGGAGCAAAAAATAGCTCACGTAATTGATGGAACACTATTAAATATCCAACAAAAATAGTCTGAAATAAGCAATAAAAATATTTTTTGGGTGTTTTACCTTTACTCAAAAGCAATTGGCAATAGTTTATAAAAACGTCTGCAGTATTTCTCTCCCGATTGCTTGGAATTTTTGTGTTTTTTAGCCGAGTGCAGCCATGAATGCTAAACGAATAGAAATTTCGCCAGAAATTCGAAAATTAGTTATTCATTTGCATATTGAAAGTTGAAAATCTATTAGAGAAACTGCTGAAACAGTTAACTTGAGTCATTCAACAGTTTTCAATATCATTAAATGATATAAAAAGAATCATATGATTCAGAATAAAAGAAGACATGGCCGACAATCAAAGCTATCCAATGGAATAAAGCGAATTGTCGTTCGAATTATTAAAAACAGTTCAAATATGAGTGCTCCTAAAGTTGCTGCTGATTTACAAGCTTTATATGGAGTAATTGTTAATCCTGAGGCTATTAGAAACGAATTCGCGATCTGCTGAATATCATGGTAGAGTAGCCAGGAAAAATTCTTCGTAAGTGAAAAGAATAGAAAAGCCAAACTGGCTAAAACAAAATCCAACATAAATAAAAATTCTTATTACTGGAATAAATAAATATTTGCTGATGAGAGTAAATTTAATATATTTTGTCCTAACGGTGTAGAATCTTGGTGTGGAGAAAACCGAGGGAAGAATTTCGTAAGCAGAACTCTTGATGCCATCAGTAAAACATGGTGAAGGAGTTATGGTATATGTCGTCCGCTGTGTGTGTGTGTGTGTGAAGTTGGTAATCTTGTTTCTTTCTTTTTTTTTTTGGCAGTAAACTGGATCAGAGTACAAGTTTATGGACATTCTAAAGCAAAATTTGAAATCTTCAGCATGAAAATTGAACCTTCATAACGATTTTAAATTCTACCAGGACAATGACCCTGAGCACTCTGCTTTAAACGTTAGACTTTGGCTGCTGTGTAACTGTCCTGAAATAATAAAAACACCACCATAATCTTCAGACTTAAATCCCACAGAGAATATTTGGCAAAAATTGGAATCAAGAAATCTCAAACACTTAATTTCTTTTAAACAACATTTAAAATCGGTGCTTCAAGAAGAATGGGGTAAAATCACTCCAGAAATCACAAAAAATTAGTCAAATCCATCCCAAGAAGATTAAATCATGTTTTAAAAGTAAAAGGAAATCCGACAAAATATTAAAACTTTTTAAAAAGTAAAATTTTTGGATAAATATTTGATAGAAAAGTAAGTGTCCCATCACTTATGTGAGCCTTTCTTTTCTTTTTTTTTTTTTTTTTTTTTTTTTTTTTTTTTTTTGCTCCGTTCTAAACAATTGTATTTTTATTTAATTAATATTTTAATATTTTGACAAAATGTATGTTATGTAATAATTGTTACTAACTTTAAATATGAAACACACCCACCAAAAATTTGTCGTTGTATTTTTAATTAATTTTTTTACAGTTTCCTTTTGTAAAGAACAAGTGTCCCATCACTTTTGTAAGACATTGTATATTAATAACTAATATATATATTAGTGAATAAATATATTCTTACACGGAGTTAAAATCAGACAGCAACAACTTCTTGGTTTCTTTTAAAAATAAATGGTCTTTAAAAACATTTTATCTCTAATGATACATAGGATTTGAACAAATTACTGAAATTTTCAGTTTCCATAGGTGAAAGTTAACAATTTTTCAAACTACAAGCGTTCGCTTTCTTTTTAATTTAGGGCCATTTTCCGTCATAAAATAGTATGCCTTATGATTTATTAATTTTAGGCAAAAAACAGCATATTTTTGAGTGATGGACATGTTTTCTTGTAGTTTATTAGTAAGGAAATATCTTTAATACATAGCATAAATAATCTGTTTTCTTGATGAAAACAAATTAAGATAAAATAGACATTTCAAATGCCATAGCAACATGAAAATAAAGGAAACTAGAAGATTGGTTTATTGATTCTTATATATTCGAAATTGCTTTGATGGTAGAGAAAAAAAATTATACGACGCTGTGTTTGCTTGCCGACATTTTCATTTTTCTTTTTTACAAATTTAAAGGCACGTGGCATTTGCATTACGTGGAAAAGATGGAGAATTTTTTTGACTTTCCAGCCACAACGAATTTTGTCAAAAATTTCCTAAATGTCCAATAATGGTAATGAAACTTTCATATGTATTATAAAATTAATTATTTACAAAGAAGCCATAAAAATATATAGGAATTCTTAAACTTAGTAAACTGGATAAACATGAAATGTGTGAAAAACTTTAATGAAGAGATATGTCTCTTTTTAACACACACACACACACACACACACACACACACACACACACACACACACACACACACATATATATATATATATATATATTGTTACAAATTTGTAAATAATGATTATATTTGTCTTAAAATATCTCAGACAGATCAGAAATTCTCACATTTTGGGCAAAAATTGCGGTATTTAGACGTATTGTAGTTTAAAAGCTGATTTCCTAATAATTTGGCGACTTGGCGACAGTTGGCGAGATTCTTGGCGACTTGGCGACGGTTGGCGAGATTTTTGGCGACTTGGCGAGAAATCGATACTTCTGGAAACATCCATCACCTAAGCTCTAGGACCAATATTTTCCGAGATAGCCTAGAAGCTTCCAGAGCCTTGGCGAAATTGGTAGATTTCTCCGCCAAGTCAGGTATAAATACCGCAGCCCGACATGGAAGAGTGAGTTTTGTGAAGACAGTCAGTGAGTGAAGACGATTAGTTGTGACTGCTAGTTGTTCTCTGTCTGAGGAATTTGAGACCTGTGATTGGAAGCTATTTCCTATTGTATCTGACGAATTGTAGCTGTATAATTGTGATTGTTACAGCGGGAATTTCGTTTATCTAGTGAAGTTTTTACGAATAAAAGTCTTGTGTTGATTAAGTGGTCGCTTTATTCAACTCTCAATCAACACGAACCCGTAGAGATCGGTACAAATGGTGTCAGAATCGTGGTTGAAGAGTTGATGCAGCGTGTCACAAGAAAAATGGATATGGATTTAATGAAAAGTCTTCTCGAAAAATTAGCGGAGCAGATGGCCGAGATGAAAGCTGGACAAGAAGAGATGAAAGCTGGACAAGAAGATATGAAAACCGAGATGAAAGCTGGACAAGAAGAGATGAAAGCTAGACAAGATGAGATGAAAGCTGGACAAGAAGAGATTAAAACCGAGATGATGAAAGAGATAAAATCTGGACAGGAGGAACTTAAGAAGGACATTGTAAGTGTTAAAGAAGAATTCTCCAATATCATTCAGGAGAAGATGAATGCAATGGAAGATAAGGTAACTTCAGTTGAAACTAAAGTTTTGAAGACAGAAAAGAAAGTTAAAGAAGCATTAGACAATATGAATAAGAAGATTGAAATATTGGAGAAGCAAATGTCAAACAAACATGAGGAACCCAACGTGGCATTTGTGCCTTCCCTAGCCAATATTAAACTCTCAACATTTGATGGGAAATCATCCTGGCAAGTATACAAGACCCAGTTTATGATGGTAGCGGAAGCTAATGGATGGAATCCCCGAGCCCAAGCTTTTCACCTGGCGGCTTCTTTAAGAGGAGACGCGGCTGACATCCTCGAGACGCTTACGGAGGAGCAAAGGCACGATTTCCAAGCCCTATCGAGTGCGCTTGAGCTGCGATTTGGAGATAAGTGCACTAAAGAATATAGCAGACTACAGTTAAAGTCCCGCTATCAAAAAGCGGGTGAAAGTCTGCAAGAATTGGCTGCCGATATTCAGCGACTTTCCCATCTAGCATTTTCGGACTGCCCAGTTGAGACACGTCAAGATCTGGCTCTTTATCACTTCATCGATAGTGTGAGGGATCCGGAGATACAGAAAACACTTAGACTCGCCGATGTCAAAGATATTGGATCCGCCCTAGTCTACGCACATATGATAGAGGCTGCCCAGCAGGTCGCGCGTAAAGACCAGCACTCAATCAGAGCCGTCTCTGCTACTGATGCGAACTATGATCTAGGAAATCAAATTGAAGATCTCCGGCGAAAATTACGTAGCTTAGAATTGAGTAAAGGTGTCAGAAACACGAAAATTCAGTGTTGGACTTGCGGAGGAGTCGGACACGTCCGTAGATACTGTCCGAAAACAAAAGATGGTGGAATTTTTAAAATGGAAATACGTCATCGCAAAGGAACTCTTCATGGAAATGCTGATGCACTATCAAGGAAACCGTGTAATGAAAGCTGCCGATATTGTTCTAGAGTAGAGAAGAACTATCAGCTGATAAATACTTCGGTACGCCAAGTTACTGTTTCACCTCCATCAAAACCAGACCCATGGAGTGATAAAGGACTTAGGGAAGCCCAAAAAGAAGACCCAGATATAAATCCAATTCTTGAATTGAAAGAATTTTCCAGTATGAAACCAAGTTGGCAGGATATCTCCACCTACAGTCCGGCTACTAAGCAATATTGGGCTCTTTGGGACTCACTCCATATAAGAAATGGTGTCTTATACAGGAAATGGGAGTCCGATGATGGACGTAATTTCAAATGGCAGCTTGTTCTTCCAAAATCAAGAATTTCAGATGTTTTGAAAGAATTGCATAGTAGTTCAACTGGAGGCCACTTTGGAGTAATGAAAACTCTACAAAAGGTTCGAGAACGCTTCTATTGGAGCAAAACTAGACAAGATGTAGAGAAATGGTGTCAATCTTGTGATGACTGTGCGGCACGTAAGGGACCAAAGAAACGTAGCCGAGGAAGGTTGCAGCGGTACAACGTAGGAGCACCTTTTGAGCGAATAGCATTAGACATTTTGGGTCCTTTACCACGATCTTCAAATGGCAACAAATACATACTAGTTGTCATGGACTACTTTACTAAGTGGCCTGAAGCGTTTGCAATCCCCGATCAAGAGGCGACTACAGTAGCCGAGGTTCTAGTGCATCAATGGGTTTCCAGATTCGGCACACCCTTACAAATCCATTCTGATCAAGGGACAAATTTCACCTCTGTTGTGTTTAAAGGGATGTGTCAAATTCTCGGAATAGACAAGACGCAGACCACGCCACTACACCCACAATCGGACGGCATGGTAGAGAGATTTAACAGAACCATCTTGAATAATCTCTCACTTATGGTTTCCAGAAATCAGCAAGATTGGGATTTGAAGTTACCGCTGTTTCTGCTTGCATATCGCAGTGCTGTCCATGAGACTACCGGATATACTCCTTCACAGATGCTCTTTGGTCGCGAACTTCGTCTCCCTTGTGATCTTCAGTTTGGTCGTCCACCGGATACATCTTCATCGCCAGAGGAATACCTTCGAGACCTTCAGGCACGTCTTGAAGATGTCCATAACTTCGCTCGAGACCGAATCAACCTGACGACCGAAAGAATGAAGACAAGGTATGACACAAGAGCGACGGGACATGAATTCCAAGAAGGTGACAAAGTTTGGTTGTGGAACCCGATTCGACGTAAAGGACTTTCTCCAAAGTTGCAAGCCAACTGGGAAGGTCCCTACACAGTCCTAAAAAGACTGAACGACGTCGTGGTTCGTATAAGAAAATCATCTGCTTCAAAACCAAAGGTAGTACATTATGATAGATTAGCTCCTTATCGTAATGTAGAGTAAAAATCAGTAGACCATGGTCTGTTTGTAAATAGTATAGATAATTTTAATATTTTCTATTTTCTTGTATTTTTAGTTGCTTGTGTATGTAATGTGCTCTGTATCCTCTTGAAATGTAAATTCTTTTATATTAAATTTGGCCTCCTATCAGAGGATTGTACTGCCCGGGACGTGCAGTCCTTGAGAGGGGGCAATGTTACAAATTTGTAAATAATGATTATATTTGTCTTAAAATATCTCAGACAGATCAGAAATTCTCACATTTTGGGCAAAAATTGCGGTATTTAGACGTATTGTAGTTTAAAAGCTGATTTCCTAATAATTTGGCGACTTGGCGACAGTTGGCGAGATTCTTGGCGACTTGGCGACAATTGGCGAGATTTTTGGCGACTTGGCGAGAAATCGATACTTCTGGAAACATCCATCACCTAAGCTCTAGGACCAATATTTTCCGAGATAGCCTAGAAGCTTCCAGAGCCTTGGCGAAATTGGTAGATTTCTCCGCCAAGTCAGGTATAAATACCGCAGCCCGACATGGAAGAGTGAGTTTTGTGAAGACAGTCAGTGAGTGAAGACGATTAGTTGTGACTGCTAGTTGTTCTCTGTCTGAGGAATTTGAGACCTGTGATTGGAAGCTATTTCCTATTGTATCTGACGAATTGTAGCTGTATAATTGTGATTGTTACAGCGGGAATTTCGTTTATCTAGTGAAGTTTTTACGAATAAAAGTCTTGTGTTCATTAAGTGGTCGCTTTATTCAACTCTCAATCAACACGAACCCGTAGAGCTCGGTACAATATATATATATATATATATATATATATATATATATATATATATATATATATATATATATATATATATATATAT
>JAJQOW010002685.1:0-13962 GCA_037975125.1 Latrodectus hesperus
TTAAATAAAATCACTCAATTATTTTTGTAGCAGACTGGTCATAACAAGACCTTTCTAGTCGGTGGTTCCTTTTACACTGACTTACCGCGCCACCTACTGGCGTAAAACAGATCGGAGAGAGCATTCTTCACACTCCCCACCTGATAATTTTACAAATTATCACACATTTCTGAAATGATACTAAGAAAACAACATTATAACATTTACAATTATTAACAATTATAGAAAAATCAATAATTCAAAAATTACAAAACAATGAAAACAAACAAAAAAAAGACGTTATATAAAAGTTCACAGTTTTTTTTTTTGAGTCTTATGAGTCTGGAAACTCGAGGGGATACAAGAGTTGGACTGGTCTACGGAATTCTCCGTTTTCAGTCTTTACCACACACGAGCGCACCAGTCCATCACGCCCCTTCATCACTTCCGTAATTCGACCCAAAGTCCATAAGAATTTTGACTTTGTTTTTCCTTCTAAGAGCACTATATCGTTCACTTGTAAATTTTTATTGCTGACAGGTGTTCCCAAATAATGAGAATTTCTCAAATCAAGGAGGTATTGGTTTTTCCATTTTATCCAAATTTGGCTGATAAGTCTCGTTTGATATTGCTTGCGCTTAACTAGGGATTGTTTTGTGGAATTAACACCCATAAGTTCTGCAAAATTACACGGATATTGAAGTTTCTGTCCAGAGAGCAGAAAATGAGCAGGCGTTAGAGGTTCAGGTTCGTGGACATCATTATACACATAGGTGAGTGGACGATGGTTCAACACATTTTCCACTTCTGCAAGGACTGTCATAAACTCCTCAAAATCAAGTTGAGCTCTGCCTAGAATCTTTCTCAAAGGTTGCTTGATACTTCTCATTAAACGCTCATAGAAGCCTCCCCACCATGGCGCAAGTGCGACTATGAATTTCCATTCTATACCCTCAGAAGCTATGAAATTCTTGAATTCTGTATTTTTAATTATATTGAAAAAATATTGCAAGTCCTTGTTAGCACGTTTGAAAGTAGTAGCATTATCAGAATAAAATATGCGTGTGTTTCCCCGCCTACTGAAAAATCTTCGTATTGCTAACATAAATTTGTTTGTCGACAAATCAGAAACTAATTCGAGGTGCACAGCCCTTGTGACTGCACATGTGAAAAGCGCAATATACGATTTTTTAGTTTCTTTCTCCCATTTTATATACACTGGTCCTGTGAAGTCCACACCCGTTACGCTAAATGGAGGAGCTTCAGCTATACGATCCTTCGGCAACTGTGCTGTCATTTGTTTCGCCGGTTTAACTACATTTTTCTTGCAAATCAAACATCTATTAATTATTTTCCGCACGAGTTGTCGTCCCTTAGGAATCCAAAATTTTTGTCGCAAAATTGTCAACGTTGCGGCAACTCCTACATGTAACGCTTTACAATGTTCACGTAGCACAAGTAATTCGGTAAATCTGGAATTATTGGGAAGTAATATCGGATGTTTTTCTTCTATCATTAAATCGGCTTCGCTTAGCCTTCCCTTAATTCGTAGTATGCCATTTTCATCTAAAATCGGAGCTAAACATAAAATATTAGAACTCGTTGATACATCTTTTCCGCATTCTAGATTTTTAATTTCCAATGGAAAGTTTTCTCTTTGAATCTTCTTTATCCAAAAGATTTCTGTTTCCTGTAATTCAGTAGCGGTAAGTGGACCATTTTCCGCCGGTAATCTTCTAGTTTTAGCTACAAATCGTTTAACGTAGGCAAGAATTCTTATAAATTTTGATACATCACTAAATTTTTTAATGTCGATAATAGCTTCACTGGATTTTAAAATGCATTGATTTACTAAAACCGTTTTGCGTCTCTCATGATGTTCATTGTATTTTTCTGATATTTTTTGGACTGGCCAATTTTCAGAAGGACCCTCAAGCCACTGAGGTCCCTTCCACCAAAGATTACTTTCTTTAAGGTTTTCGACACTTAACCCCTTGGTCAATAAATCTGCTGGGTTTTCTTTGCCGCTACAATGTCTCCAATCTGCCGGACAAGACTTTTCTTGTATTTCTATAATTCTGTTGCAAACAAAGGGTTTCCATTCCCTGGATGTTCCTTTTATCCAATGTAGCACGATCTCAGAATCGGTCCAAAAATATATATCTTGAATTATATCTTTAAATAATTTCCCTAAATATTTACAAATTCTCACAGCTATAATCGCACCCATTAATTCTAAACGAGGCAAGGTCAAGGTTTTGAGTGGTGCCACCTTACTTTTTGAAATTACAAGGGTTGTCTTAAATTCATTAGTTCCTGTAGCGTTGCGATATCTAAAATATGAAACAGCTCCATAAGCTTTAATACTCGCGTCGCAAAATACATGAAGACTTATGTCCATATTCTTGTTCCCATATTCAAAGTACCTTCTGGGAATTTGCAAGTTTTCTAGGTAGCTTATTTCTTTTAGCCAATTTCTAAATTCAACTTCAATATCTTCAGGTAGTCGCTCATCCCAATCCAACCCCCTAACCCATATTTTCTGTAGCAAAATTTTCATTCTAACAACATAGGGGGAAATGTAGCCTGCAGGGTCAAATAATTTTGAAACAGTTCCCAAAACTGTTCTTTTTGTGGAGTATTCCTGAATTGAAGCTGAGGCCTTCAAAGTATGAACATCTAATTTTATAATGTCATTTTCAGAATCCCATATTAGCCCTAGTAATTTGGAGTGTGACGCAGTGTCCTCTCCTGGTTTTAGAAGACCTTCCTGCATCCATAGTTCTATCAATTGTTTAGAATTCGAAGTTAATTTCCTTAATTTCATGCTCGCGTCATTCAATATTTTTACCGCATCACGAGAAATTTCGAATGCCTGCTCGATATTTTCCGTGCCATGGAAAACATCGTCGACGTACATAACAGAATTTAACATTTCGCAACAATCTGGATTCGTGTCAATATACTTTTTTAAATGATACTTTATCGTGATGGCTAATATGAAAGGAGATGAGTTTACCCCAAATGGTAAACGCTTCATATTCATAATTTTAAATGGTTCATTTGCATAATCAGCAAACCACAGAAATTTCAAATATTTTCGATCTTCTTCTGCAATACTTATGTTTAAAAAGGCCTTTTCGATGTCTCCTGAAAATGCGATTTCGTTTCTCCTAAATTTTAGTATTACATCTAAAATATTTGGGTTTAGATTTGGTCCCGGGTAAAGCATATCATTAAGTGATTTAGAATTTTCCATTTTTGATGACGCGTCGAACACAATACGCACTTTTGTTGTTTCGCAGTCAGGCCTTATTACGGGTCGGTGAGGCATAAAATATCCCGAATTTAATCTCTTATCGTTACATTCTTCAACGATTCCATTTTCTAGTTGTTCCGTAATTATACCTTTGTATTCTGCAAGTGTTTTTTCGTCCTTACTTAATTTAAGTTTTAAATTTTCGAAACGCCTATGCGCAACTTCGAAATTGTCATTTAGTTCTTCGGGAAGTTGTTTCCAAATTAATTTTACTTCATATCTTTTATTTTTGTATGATAACCCGTTTTCAAATTGCGTAATTATTTCTTTATCCTTAATTGACAATTCCTCATTTTTATCCAAAATCCCCAAATTTTCTAAATCCCAAAATATTTTTAAATCATCTGTAACTATATTTTTCATAACAGCGATGCAATTTTGAGAACAACTTACATTTGCTTTAAATTCCGATCCCACGACCGTCCATCCAAATATGGTATTTATAGCAATTAGGGTTTTATTTATTCTCACCCTTTCATTTAACACGAAGTCCCAAAACAGATCTGCACCGATTAAAATTCCCACATCCAGCAATTCATTTCCTGCGTATGATGAATCAGCTAACTCCAAGTGTTTTGCTCTCATTAATTTTCTAACTTGTAATGAAGGCATCTGGAGTTTCGCTGCCGTGATATCTGGCACAGCTACAGCCTCGATCTTCACTGTGCTTCCATTTTTTCTTTTTATTTTTATTTCTACCACGGGATACGCTTTTTCATTTGTCTGTTTCATGCCAAAAGAATAAATAGATAAATTCTCCCATCGCTTCGGATATAGCTTTAGCGTATTAACCAGTGATTGCGTAATAAATGACCTCTGACTGGCACTGTCAAGAAAAATACGCGTGAACGCAGAATTCGTATTTGAAAAAACTTTAACTGTACATGTCTGCAAATAAACATATTTCGAAGTCTCGGAATTTCCCTCACAACTGGAGACAGAACTTATTATTTCTGAATCGCGAACCGTTGGATCGTGATCTTCATTTATTTCATTGATTTGATTCGGAATTTCATTAATTAATTCGTTACCTCTGATAACATTCGGATTTATTTTATTTAAACAAATGGAAGTATGATGATTTTTGTTTTTGCATTTATTACAAGGATATTTGTTAGAATAACAGTATTTACTTTGATGAAATTTCTTAAAACAAACAAAACATCTTTTTTCAGCTCGTAATTTTTCTATTTTGTTTTGTACAGGCATTCTACACTTAAACGTATCATGGGGACCCAAACAGAATACACAATTAAAGGATTTCACTTGAGTATTAAAAGCAGTTGCTGAAGGCAAATTTCTCATAGGACTTTTATTTACATTTTTAAATTGATTGGAGCTAAATTTCTTTTCGCTTAAAACTAGCGAAGTGTTTTCTCTACACTGAATTTCGTTTTTCAAAAACGAAAGTAATTCAGATACATCTGTATTTTCATGAGATTTCCGATTCCGATTAAATTCAATTACTAACTCTTCGGGTAATAATTTCATTAAAATTGGAATTAAAAGGTGTCCATAGGATCCCGAAGCCACCTGTAAGGACTCTAAATTTCTAATGCAAATTTCCAACTCATCGTAAAGTTTTCGTAACTCTCTAACATTCGATACATTTTTTACCTTTTCTAAATTCAGTAATTTATTCATAAAGGTATTAATAATGACGTCTTTGCGTCCGAACCGATCCTTCAACAATGTTACACAATTGTCATAATTCTCACTACTTAATTCAAAACCGGAAACGACATTTAATGCTTGTCCGGTAAGAAAGGTTTTCAAATACGCAAATTTCTGAATTTTAGAAAGAGAAGAATTTTGTTCAATTGTATTTTCATAACAATTCCAAAATTCATTAAAGTACTTAGGGTCGCCAGAAAATTGTTTAATATTTAATTTTGGTAATTTTATTGCATTAGAAACATTTGTGCATTCGCTCGCAGTATTCTCGGAACTTTTTGTTTGAACAAAATTTTCAACCGAATTTTTGTCGACGCTAGCTGTTTTGTTTTTGTTTTGAATACAGCGTCTAATTTTATTAGCAATTCTAATACACTTCTCCTGATATTCGTCGCTTACGTTAATTTCCTGTTCTAATAATTCTATTTCTATAAGATTTTCTATTTCGGAGTCTAAGGTTTTAAGACCTTTTTTCTTTTCTATAAGAACCTCTAAATGTTCTTCAAGTTCATTTTTATCAATTCCTTCATCAACTAAAGAAACTTCAATTTTGGATATAAGTTTAGTAGTTATAGTTCTTTCTATAGCACGTTTGTGCTTTAATCTATCAAGGTCTTTAGTAGACATTTTTAAATCGTAACAAAATTTTCTTTTTACTTAAATTTCAAATAATTAAATTTTTGCCTACCTGTGATTTTCTTCTTTATTATTCCAAACGTATCTCATTTCCCGGCCGATGCACCATAAATAAAATCACTCAATTATTTTTGTAGCAGACTGGTCATAACAAGACCTTTCTAGTCGGTGGTTCCTTTTACACTGACTTACCGCGCCACCTACTGGCGTAAAACAGATCGGAGAGAGCATTCTTCACAACATTGTTAGAAAAATGGACTTTTCACCAATGGATTTTTTCCCCCAATAAAAGCTTTCTGCCTGTTTAGATTTAAATTTTTGCAGAGCTTCTGTTCCTCTTTGGACATTGATTCACTTCAAAGGAATGATTTTCTACATTAATTCGCTCTTACATTTACATTAACATTAAACATAATTGTGAAATAAATGATTTCAGATAAATCACTTAAGGATATCAATTTCAGTAAGAACAAAAATAATGATTCATTAGGATTTTACTTTAATATTTTTTTACTTTCATTTTTAATTTATCATATATAAACAAAATTTCAGAAATATTGTAATTATACAAAATTTAGATTTCTCCTGAAGTATTATTTGTGTTTGATGCATTAATGCAATTTTTTTATTGTTTAACACCTAATTTATTATCATGCTATTACTAAAAGAACGAACATATATTTTACTAAATAAATTTAAACTTTAATTAATGTAATTATTATATAATATTTTAAAAATTTAATACAATGGTTGAGGTTGATGCTTTTCTGTAATATTTTTCATATTAGTTGGGAAGTTAATTAAGAATAATTGCAAATTACCACATTCTGAAAAATTTGGTTGTGTGTGATTTATAGTTTTTTTTTTTAATTGTAATTGATTAAAGCCAATTTTAGTCTAGAGAAAGTTTTAAAATGCATCATTCATTTCTTAACAAACTTAAATTTATTTATACATATTAAAACTGTGATGTCATTATCCAACTATAACATTCCTAAAAAATAAAACTATTTTTATTTTCACAAGGCATAATTTTTTATTATTTAAAGTAAAAGATAAAATTAATAACAGCAAAAGCAGCAATTAGTTATATTTTGTTTCACTTGATAGCATCATCACCTGTGATACGAAAAAGAAAATATCAAAATTTATTATAGACCACTAGGAGTCTTTGGAGCTTTTTAAAAATTTTCACCGACCACCTAAAGTTTATTTTTGTCTTTTGAGAATCTGTTTTAAGTTGTAGAGTCGAAATTCTATGCTACTAAAATTAATCACAGTAGAAGAATTAAGGGAAACAAATTACAACATATGTCTGGGTATTTACATTTAAAATGTGTAAAAGAAACATCTGTTAGTCCATAAATTCAAATGTTTGTGAGAGCGTTAAAATGTGTATAAATGACCAAGCTAATGTAGATTTTTTATTAATTTTATTTAATGACAATTAAAAAGTAGTGATAGTGAGTAATTATAAGTAATGAGTAAATGTAAGTATGAGCTGACAGTCGAACTCCATATTCCTCAATATTGAGAAACGGAATGAATTGTTTACAAGGAGGGCGTTGCTCTTCGAGTTTCTCCTCTCGTGCGCCAACAACCTGCCCCACTTTGCCTTGAAAAACAGTTCAGTACAAGGTGGTCACATTATATAATATATGCATTCTTTTTTTGTGAAACACAGTAAACATAGGAGTAAACAAAAACATTAGTATATATTTTCTTTACAATATTGTAGACGTATATATAAGTTCTTGTTGTTGTTGCTTATGACACTTGGACAAGCCAAGCTCGCTATGCCTTTGGCAGTGCGAATTAAGTCAATAGAGAGCGTCTTTCGTTGGGATCAGAGCACCACGAGGGTGAAAGCAACATTTTGCACTTTTTTTAAGGTACCTCGTAATTTTGAACCACGGTCAGGTGACGAGGCCACGCCTGAGTTCGCACCCTCCTCTCCACATCCACGCCACACCAGGACTTTAGACGTCACATATTAAAGTGGACACGTCCGCAACTCACGGAGCTCCAGCAACCCAGTGAAGTTGCGTGGTCACCCTCCCAACCACTGCACGCGGCAAATGATGCTTGTTTGCTGAGCTTACGGGAAGCGGCGTGAAGCTACTGAGCCACTGGAGCTCTAATAAGTTCTTTAAAACTACTAATAAGACAAATTTTATGAAATAATCGGAAAAAAAGGTTACAGAATTTTTATACATCAATAGGCAACGGTCACAATTTAGAAACATTTTGTTTAAAAATAGCAGTTTGCATTTTCACATCAACTACCCTTTCCTTCCCAGGGCATACTTTAATTATATGTCATTTATTTGTTGGCATATTCTCTTTCTTAATTAGAACCATATCATCTAATTTAGTATTTTCCTTTTCAAAAGTCCATTTATTTCGTTGTTGTAAATTATTTAAATAACTAAGACTCCAATATTTCCAAATTGATTGCGTTGCTTTTACAGCTCCTTCCCATCTGTTTAGATGGGTTTCATTTGAATTCAAATAAATTGGCTAAACTAGTGCTGTATCAGGTCGACCAATGAGAAAATTTAGCTGGTGTCAATACACTAAGTTCATCGATGTCCGAAAAAAGTTTAGTTAAAGGACATGAGTTTAGCATTTCTTTTAATTGCACCATAATTGTAAGTAATTCTTCATAGGTATGGTTAGCTTTGCTTATTCTCGTTTAAAATGATATTTGAAACTTTTCACAACCCTTCCCCTAAACCTCCAAAAATTCGAAGCTCTTGGTGGGATATGCTTCTATTCAATTTCTTCTTCATTTAAATG
The DNA here is from genome assembly GCA_037975125.1 of Latrodectus hesperus. Lineage (NCBI taxonomy): Eukaryota > Metazoa > Arthropoda > Arachnida > Araneae > Theridiidae > Latrodectus > Latrodectus hesperus. The sequence continues at coordinate 8,408 of JAJQOW010002685.1, forward strand.
TTTGTTAACGCTTTCGTGTACCTCAAATAGCCTATGCCATTTTTAAATTTCTTTATTTGCTCCGACCAAGTTTGTCTGAAATGATTAAGAAGCATTTTCCTCTACTGGAAATTAACCGTTTTAAGATAGAAATCATTGATTCTGATGTGAGATCCGTTATTATTTCTAAATGTAGTGCCTTAGTAACTAGGCAAATAAATAAACAAATATGAATTTTCTGTAATAACTCTTTCCTTTGACCCTTATTTTTAAAATAAAAGGAACCACACAGATCAATTTCAACTGCATTTAAGGGATAATCATTCCCTTTAATTCTTACAGGATTAAGTCTTTCATCTTCTTTGGCATATCACCATTAATTGCAGCGTTGGTTTGGGATTACATATTTCGCCGATATCAAGTTCGACAATTGTGTTTTTCTTGCGGTTTTTTCAAAAAAAAAAAAAAAAAAAAAAAAAAAAAAAAAAAAAACGATTAACTATGCTTTGTAGAAAACAGCGATTAATTTTTGATCAAGTATCTGAATTCGACAGAGGAGGGAAGGATATTGGCTTACCGAGATTGTGCAATATTTTTCAGGGAAATTGGTAGTCTTATTGGACGAAACCAAGTAACTGTAATGCGGATATGTAATCGTTGGATGCAAGAGAGTACGACGGACCAACGTGTTCGATTGCAGCCATCTCAGTGCACCACTTCACGTGATGACAGACAAATTATGCGCATGGAAGTGACGGATAAACCCAGCCACATCATGAACCATAGTACAGCTCAATCAGTCTGTAACACATCATCCAGTGTCTTCGCGTACCATTCGACGCCGTTTACAGCAGAGTGGTCTGTCTGCAAGACGTCTATTGCTTCGTCTACCCTTAACGCAGAATTATAGACATCTCTGCCACCAATGGTTCGATAAAATAAAAATGTGGATGGCAGAGTATAATTGTATTTACTGAGGAGTTACGCTTCTGTATGCAACACCACGGTGGTCGTATTCGAGTCTGGAGATACCGTGGAGAGAGGATGCTGAACAGCTGCGTTATGCACCGCTACACTGATATTATGGTAAGGGTATGGGGCGCTGGGTATTATGGTATGGCTCGCTATTGAATATCACTCTTGCACTCCTCTAGTACGCACTGCCGGTACTTTAAACAGTCAGCGCTACATTTGTTGCAACTATTTGTCTATAGAGGGCGCACTGCACGAATATCTTTGTTTACAAATAGAATAAGATTCTGCGCCTTGCGATGTAGATGTTCTTTGTTCCATGTCTTGTTCTTTTTCGGTGTCTTGTCCTGTTTAAGTACGCGTCCTATGTTAATAAAGAAATTAAAAACCTGCTCTAGGTAAGTTTATTTAGAATTTGAATTTATTATGAAGATGAATTGATAAACATGATTGCCAATAAGAGAATTTTATTAGAAAAATATTACAACATCTCCGAAGTGTTGGAGTCAGTTGTCCTTCTTTACCTTTAGAGCTTGCCCACATCCATATTTCAACAAGATAATGCTCGACGACACGTGGCACGTATTGTCCAAATGTTCTTCGTCAATCGCCAGATTGAATTGCTTCCCTTACGGCTCGCTTTCCGGATCTTTCGCCGATAGAAAACATATGGTCCATGGTTGCTTAACAATTGACCCAGATTACATTCCCTGCTGCCACATTAGATCAACTTTGGCAACGTGTGGAAGCTGCTTGGTATGCTGTACCCCAAAAACACACCCAAAGTATCTTTGAATCAATGACGATGCGTGTAGTAGCGGTGTTCTCCAACAATGGTGGCTATTCTGACTACTTATTTTGGCAGGAACCACACTTCACAGAAGTCTATAAATTTAATCATTTGATACTTGGTTAACATGTTATCAACAAAATAAATTTTGCTGTGATATCTCTTGTCTTTCTTGGTGTTGCAATTTGAGAAGCCAGCAGTATAATTAAATAGTTTAAAACATCTTATTATACAGTACGCTAAGGCTAGAGGCAATTAATGTTGCAATCGAAATTGTAAAGAACACTGGATTTTAAAAGACATGGGTTTTTACTTTTTAATATCCAATGAAATTCCTCAATTATGAATGGCATTAGCATATAAATAAAGGAAAATGACAAACAAAAATATTACCATCATGACATTTGTTTTTATACATATTTAAAATCGACATTCAAGGATTCCACCTGACTTTGTTTGGAATTCTTGGTTTTGATAATAGAAATATGTTACCCTGGAAGAGAAACAGTAGAAAAGGTGAAACTTTCATTTGCTTATATCCTTTAATACAAATTACTCATTCTTAAGATTATGTATTTTCAGATTCACTTTCACTAAAATATGTGAAGGTGGATCTACCTTGCTTCAGATCTATCTTTATTGTACATCAGTAATTTTTCAACGGTTTAAAACAAATATTAGACTTGACACTCACTGATGTTCAATAATATGCAAAATAATGCAAATTTAATTTAATAAAGTTGATAATTAGATTCAAAAGGTTTTATGATCTTCCAGAATGGAGTTTCACATGTTCACCCGTCGTCATAAAAATATCAAAACAGTTGATTTCACCTCCAGATGTAGAGGACAATTTGGGTATTCCAGTTGTAATCTTTCATTTAGATCACTAATATTCAGCAGCTTTTTACGTAAGCAGAGTTGTTTAAAATAATTTAAAGAGTAAATTCCAGCACTTTAATATCAAGATATCTTGGTATCCAAGAAAAATAATACAACTTCCTTTTAGTGAAATGGACAATATAGGCCACAGAAAAGAGATATATTCAAACTTTAAAATGCTATCTCACTTAATAACATGCCAAAATGATATTTACAAAGAAAAGCTATTCAACTGAGTAAATTAAATCTATTTCAAGAACTTTCACATTTACATAAAATGCTGTAAATAGGCTACTTATATAAATAAAAAAAATGTGGCAAAAATGAATAATTTGCCACATTGATTTGTTTGTATATCTTAATTATTTTACTGATTATTAAACGTTAAAATTTGAATATTTTATCAGCAATTTGCATATTAAAGCATGCCTGTGTGAATAACAGCTGAAATTGATTTCTATTTTCGGTTTGATCAATTGAATAATGATGACGAAATTATGAAAATAATCTATTCAGATCGTAAAATAAACAAAAAAGACTACCCAGATAAGATGGTCTGGATTTAGTTAACCTTTATTCTCTTTTTACTAATAAAGGAGGGTGATAATTCAACTGTAGTTGCGGAGAAAACATTAAATTATGGAAATTTGAACTTGAATGTAAAGTCCAAAATTAATGCTGATAATTTATCCTATTCTAAAATGATACAATAATCAAAGTCTATCAAGATTTGTAATAATCTTTTTCCAAACATAAATTAATTTTACTCATTGGAAAAATAAATTAAAATACACAGAACTTGTCAAATATATGACACGGTTCTGTATGACGATATGCATTAAGCAAAATATTGAAAAACAATAAAATAATAATAAAAATTTTAGAGGACATTTTTTAGTTTCGGAAATTAAAAATTTAAAATTCATATGCATCATTTCGTCACATTCTAGTCTTTTTTACGCATTATCTAAACTATTTAGGCACAATACTATATCTCGTTTCCTAATTAATATTGCTTTAATATAAAATATAATTGTTATTCTTTCGAAAAGGAAGGCATCAACATTAATTTCATTATATATAGTGAAACTTTTATTGGTCATTCTTTCTTATAATATTTTTATACGAAAACGATAAAAATATTTGTTACGCTCCCTTTTCTAAAATATTTTCATCGAGCCTCTACCAACTGTAACCATAATAATCTGGAAGAGTTATTTAATTGAAAACAGGTAGAATAACCTCTTTCAAATATATAATTAAAATAATAACCCAACTTTTATAAAATTTAAAAACTAAATAAATGCTTATGCTCATTGAACAAGCATTCTTTTGAATAGCTACATGTGTTTATTATCTCTCTCTCTGTATATATATATATAATATATATATATATATATATATATATATATATATATATATATATATATATATATATATATATATATATATCCTCCTATCCCTCCTATAACACGGTAGTTAGGTTCCTAGAAAATGCCGTGTTGTGTGAAATCGTGTTGTATGAGACCCAGAACTAATACAAAAATGGGGGTTACGTTCTAAAAACTTATTAAAAACAAATATTTTTTTTAATTCGACATAAACAACTTAATTTTTATTAAAGAATAAATGTATATCCAACACAAAGTAAGAAAAAAATATTTTAATTTAACGCAACCCTAATTTAATGAATTTATTCGTCGTCACTGCTCAGTACAATCAACCGAGAACGTTTTTTGGGTGGAACGATATCGTCTTCACTTTCAGAACTTTTTTCTCTATTTAAAGTTTTTGTATGTTTTCCCCTCTTAAAAAAATCTGTAATCGAACTTTGCTGACAAGTTCTTACTAGGTCATTGTAAATTTCACGGTATGGAGTTAAACAGTTTTGCAGCTCCCTTTTGAATTTTCGATTTCTTTCCGTGGAAGGCTCTGTTTTCAAGAAAAATGACTCGAGATTTTCCGCTAAGCATAGGCCTTCTTGTAATTCTTTTAATGTTAAATTCTTAACTGCACAATCCTCATCAATCGTCCTCAAAATCTATTTGATTTGCATCCAAGGATGCCATTTCCATCAAATCCGCTTCGTCAACTTCTTCTTCCACTAATAATTCTTGAATGTCTTCAGTAGCCATATCCACAAAACCTTTGCCTCCGATTGATTTAGCATTTTTTAATATGGCACCAATTTCGTTTTCTGATGTTTCACGCATGTTTTCTGTTTCAACTGAAGAGGGCCATATCTTCTTCCAACACGCATTTAAGGTTGATGTTTTTATTTCTTTCAGCGACAAAGATATGATTTCGATACAGTGCTTGATTGAAAATTTCTTCCAAGCTTCCATTACGCTAATTGATTCCGAATCGGTTGCGTCTAAAATCCACTGTAAAGATCTTCTTATATAATACGTTTTAAAGGTATAAATAATACCTTGATCCAATGGTTGGAGCAACGAAGTAGTGTTAGGTGGTAGGAACACTATTCTGACGTTGGGATGAGTCAAATCTTGTGGGTGGCATGGAGCGTTATCTAAAAGTAATAGCACCTTAAAGCTCAAATTTTTCTGCCTTAAATAACGCTCAACGCTCGGCACAAAACAATTTGAAAACTAATCTTTAAATAAATTTCCTGTTACCCAAGCTTTTGGATTTGTTTTCCAGTATACCGGCAAAGTGTTTTTATTTACGTCTTTTAGCTCACGAGGATTCAAAGAGTGAACATGTTTCCGCCGACCGATAACAAGCTCTAACATAGGAACAAAACTGTGTTATAGGATGACGTGTTGTAGGAATTTTCCCGCAATTTACGAATCGTGTTATAGCGAAACCGTGTTATAAGATACCGTGTTATAGGAGGGTTACCTGTATATATATATATATATATATATATATATATATATATATATATATATATATATATATATATATATAT